>ML446226.1:227759-262736 GCA_005239535.1 Nicotiana rustica | reverse complement strand
CCAACTAAATCTTTTCTAAAGAGGGGTTGACTTCAGTGGAAGAAGGAGGGGGAGAAACTAGGGATGAAGAGGCACGAGCGGCTGGAATCTAACCATCAGCTGAAGAAAGGTTATGACCTTGTTGAGCCTTCTCCATGGCTTCCTTAGTTTTGGCTATTTCAGCACTAAGATCAAAACCTTCTTTACTCATTCCCATCAACGTGTCAAGGCAAGAATTCATATACGCCCAACTCACATCGATGGAAGCCACCTCTTCCAAATATTCATAATCCTTTTCCCACACTTGAAGCTCAGCTCTCAATCAGTCCTTCTCCGCCTCCGCAGCTTCATGGCGGCCCTTAATGGAACAATCGACTCCTCTAAAGTTTGAGCTTTGTCTAAATCCCTACGAAGGTCTTCTTGAGTACGAGTGAGTGATTGCACGAGCTCGCCTGAGTATTCCTTCTTCTGCCCCAACAAGTTCTTCAAGTCTCTAATCTCCTCTGAGGCACGGGACAGCTGCTCCACGAACAAAGACTCCAGAACACTCTTATCGTTATCAGCTTGACTGCAAGAAGCCCTCTCCACTGCCAGTTCTGCTGCCATGAGTCTCATCTGCCGCTTCAAGGTACTCATTTCCTCTTCTAAATCATCCATGTAAATCCTTAGGCTATCATACTGTGCTCATTAATTATCAACATCGGCCTGCAACTCTTTTGTCTCTTGGTCAGTGTTTGAAATCCTCTTCATAAGCTCCATGCTTATAAGGTTAATATAAAAGAAATAAACCAGTCAGATATGGTAAATCTCATATACTAGAGTGAAAGAGGATACGCGCTTCATACCTTCAAAGAAGTATGCACGACCTCATTGGCCCATGTAAGAGCACTCTGGCTGGCTAGATTTGCTTTCTTAGAGGAACATATCAAAGGCTTGAGCCACACTTTGGGCTCACCCATTCTCTTGAAAAGGTTCCCCTTAGCTGGAACCTCTATTACCACCTTCCGCATCTCTCTGCTGGAAGACCATACTTCCCTAACGGAAGGCGTGGAATCAGGAAGAGATGGAACAACAACAGGCACGGAAGGTTGAGGAGATGGAGAAGCCACTGTCAAAGCAGAAGACACAGAGAGTTGAAAAGTTGAAGAAGTTACAGGCAAAGCAACATCAGAAGTTGAAATAGCCAAAGGAACATACGAAACAACTTCTCTCAAAGAAGCAGGAAAGACAACAGCCAAAGGGACGTCGTCAGTAGCAAGATCAACACCCTTATGAATAGGGGAATTGTGAAACATCATCAAGGACAGGGGGCTCAATCACAGATACGGAAGGAAAGGTTCAGGCTGTAAGCCCATCATCTAAAACCATTCGTCTTCTCCGTGGCCTGTGCACTAAAGCACCCTCTTCTTCCTCTCGATGGAGTTGATGAATAGGGTGTTCATGCCGTATATTTATTCCTTCGTCATTGTCTTCATTGATGACATTTTGATTTACTCCCGCAGTCTGGGGAAGCACAAGCAGCATTTGAGAGTCATGCTCCAAACCTTGCGAGAGTAGAAGTTATATCCTAAATTCTCCAAGTGTGAGTTTTAATTGGATTCTGTGGCATTTTTGGGGCATGTGGCATCCGGAGAGGGTATCAAGGTTGATCTTCAGAAGATCGAGCCAGTTCAGAGTTGGTCGCGTCCTACTTCAACCACTGAGATCAGGAGCTTTTTGGGCCTAGCAGGTTATTATCGCCGATTTGTGGATGGTTTCTCTTCTATTACAGCTCCATTGACCAGATTGACTCAGAAGAATGCCCCGTTTGGATGGTCTGACGAGTGTGAGGCGAGCTTTCAGAAGCTCAAGACAACATTGACCTCAGCGCCAGTTAAAGTATTACCGTCCGATTTTGGGAGGTACATGGTGTATTGTGACACTTCATGCGTTGAAATGGGGTGCGTGTCGATGAAGGAGGAGAGAGTTATTGATTATTCTTCACGCCAGTTGAAGGTTCATGAGAATAACTACCCTGTGCACGATTTGGAGTTGGTAGCAATTGTTCATGCTCTTAAGATCTGGAGACACTATTTGTATGGGGTGTCCTGTGAGGTCTACACCGACCACCGCATCTTGCAACACTTATTTAGACAGAAGGATCTTAATTTGAGGCATCGCAGATGGCTTGAGTTGCTGAAGGATTATGATATCACCATTCTTTATCACCCGGGCAAGGCTAATGTGGTGTCGAGTACATTGAGTCGGAAGGCTGAGAGTATGGGTAGCTTGGCTTAGATTGCAGCGGAGGAGAGACCTCGAGCTTTGGACATTCAGTCCTTGGCTAATCGCTTGGTGAGATTAGATCTTTCAGAGTCTCGTCAAGTATTGACACATGAGGTTGCTCAGTCTTAGTTATTGGAGGAGATTAAGGCCCGACAGTTCGATCATCTGTGCTTGGTAGAGCTTCGGGAAACAGTGATTCAGGGTAGGGCCAAGGAGGTTACTATTTGCGAGGATGGTGTTCTGAGACTTCAGGGCCGCTTATGTGTTCCTAATGTTGATGGCCTGGTGGAGAAGATTCCAGAGGAGGCGCACAGTTCTCAATATTCTATTCACCCTGGTGCTGCGAAGATGTATCGTGATTTGAAGTAGCATTTCTGGTGGAGGCGAATGAAGAAGGTAATTGACTAGGTTTCTCAATTTCCAGCAATTTAAGAATGAGCACCAGAGGCCAGGAGGCCTACTTTAGCAGCTGCCCATTCCTGAGTGGAAATGGGAGCGCATTGCTATGGACTTCGTCGTGCGATTGCCTCGAACTTCCCGCAAGGTGGACGCGGTTTGGGTCATTGTGGATAGATTGACCAAATCGGCGCATTTCATTCCGGTGGCCACCACATATTCATCTGAGAGGTTGGCACAGATCTACATTCGGAAGATAGTCCGGTTGCATGGTGTGTCGGTGTCCATCATATCAGATCGAGGCCCTCAGCTCACCTCGCACTTCTAGAGATCATTGCATAGTGAGATGGCCACCCAGATAGACCTCAGCACAACATTTCATCCAGACTGACAGTCAGTCAGAGCGTACAGTTCAGATATTGGAGGACATGCTCCGGGCACGTGTGATCGATTTCACGGGTCAGTGGGACCAGTTCTTGCCTTTGGCCAAGTTTTCTTACAATAGTAGTTATCAGTCCAGCATTGAGATGGGACTATTTGAGGCGTTGTATGGTCGGAGATGTCGTTCCCCTATCGGGTGGTTTGAGCCCAGCGAGGCTAAGTTATATGGCACCGACCTGGTGAGGGATGCCTTGGAGAGAGTGAAGTTGTTTCAGGAGAGACTCCGTCCAACACAGTCCATACAGAAGAGTTACACGGATCAGAGGGCGCGTGATGTATCATTCATGGAGGGAGATAGATTCCTATTGAAAGTTTCGCCTATGAAGGGTATTATGAGGTTTGGGAAGAAGGGCAAGATGGGCCTAAGGTTTATAGGTCCATTCGAGGTGGTGAGGCGAGTTGAGGAGGTCGCTTGTGAGCTGGCCTTGCCTCCCAGCTTATTAGGAGTTCACCCAGTTTTCATGTATCCATGCTCCGGAGGTACCACGCCGACTCTCTCATGTGGTCGATTTCAGCACTATTCAGTTGGATGAGAGGTTGGGCTACGACGAGCAGCCAATTGCTATTATTGATAGACAGGACTGCCAGTTGAGGTCCTAGAGTGTTTCTGCCGTAAAGGTCCGGTGGAGGGGCCAGCCAATTGAGGAGGCAACCTGGGAGTCCGGGAGCGAGTTGTTCGGGATTTTTGAAATGGTTTGATTGGTTTAGGAAAACTTTGTTCCTTAATGTTGGCCTATTTTGCCAAGTTTGACTTCCATCAACATTTTGAGCAAACGACCTCGGAATGGATTTCTTATAGCTACATTAGCTCCGTATGATGATTTCGGCCTTGAGCGTATGTTCGGATTGGGTTTCTGACGACCCGGGGGCGTTTCGGCGCCCAATATTGAAACAAGAAGTTCCTTAAGTCCATATTTTGGTTTAGGAATCATTTTTGTGTTTTCGAGGTCCGAACGGAATTCTGGGACCGGCAATAGTTCCTTATAGTCATTTATGACTTGTCTGTTAAATTTGAAGTCATTCCGAGTAGTATAGGCACCTACGGTCCCAGGTGTGCACCTGCGAAAATCCAGTAACAGTCAAATTCCCGAACCTGTGGTGCCTCATCCGCACCTGCGGATTCGCAGGTGCGGACCATGCCTCAAACCTCGGGAATCCTTCAGTCCGGCCCCTTCTCGCACCTGCCCAATGGTATTCTGCACCTACGGCCATCGCATCTGCGGCTCCCCTTCCGCAGGTGCGGCCACACCAGCAAAAACACACCAACAAGAATTTTGCTGCAATTTCCTAAGTCCAACCCTCTGTTAACCATCCGAAATCAATCTCGAGACCCTGAGGGCCCGAACAAAACATACCAACACATCCCATAACCTCGTTAGAACTTAGTTGAGCCTTCGAAACACCAAAAACAACGCAAAACACTTAAATCACATCAAATTCAAGCCTATAAACTTTGAAACTTCTAAATTCCGCCAATGATGTCGAAACCAATCAAAACACATCCAATTAACCTGAAAATTTGCACACATATCAAAATTGACATTACGAACCTGCTCCAACTGTCAGAATTCCATTCCGATCCCTATAGCCTATTTTCCCCTACCGACCGGAAATCGCTAAAAACAAACTTTCGCCAATTCAAGAATAATTCTACATCGAACATCAAAACCTCATTCCGAACACACTCCTAAGTCCCAAATCACTTAACGAAGCTGTTTGAGCCATAAAATACACATTCCGAGGTCGTTTACCAATATTAAGCTAATTTACCAAGTGTCTCAGTTGTCACCACGACCACTCTGAACCCAAACAACCTGACCCAACACAACATAAATAGGCTAAGCAACATATGTTAAGGCAGAAATAGGGGAAACAGGGCTAATCACACGGAACGACCGGCCGGGTCGTTACAGATACTATACTTCCATAACCGTACTTTATAGCATCCCAATGTGACTTACCTTATATGGGTATTTTAGTCCCTTAAAATTCATGAAAACCTCTTCAAGTCATTATTCAATCGAAGTCCCAAACGTCATCCTTTATCTATAGCAATCACACCCTTATTCCACTATCAGGGCAGTATTCCATCTTTTTTAAATGCTACTAAACTTAGACTCCTTTGAGTTTATTCAGGCTATATTGAGCTTTCTATAACTTTGAGAAATCATTAGCTCTCTTGTTTTCACGGGCTTAATCCCGAGAACTAACCTGTTTCTCGTCACCTTCTCATTTTCCTGTTCTTGTCCTTACTCCTGTCTTCCTAAAACCTTGTTGCTTTACCATACTCTAGCTTGTGTCCTACGTATATCTATTTATCCTACTCGCAACCTTCCTTTAACTTTCTTGTGTCATAGATATCCATATGTTATTCTGGAACATCAAGTGAGACATCACATCATCTCTAACTCTTCTTTACTCTCTTCACTAGCCTCCTCGATACCTGGAAACCATAGGTTGTAAGACATGCCACTGACGACGCCACTATCATTCTTGGATACTGAATTCCCATGCTTTAAGCCTTCTATCCAAAGTATGGACTATTCACAACCTTCTACATTTGAGTATCGTGTACGTTGTTCACCTTTACCTTACTTTCCTTAAAATCTCGCATTGTATCTTTTATATCCTTCATGACATCCCTTCCACATAGGTATAATTCATGTGTATAACTTGAAGCTCTATTATAATACTTGCACCTCTAGTGTATACACAATCCGGTTGGAGTTTGGTACTGACTTCTTATGAGGCTGATACTACCGGCTTTACCGTAGAGCCGTTATAGAATATGGTTGTTGTACTATCCCTTGAGTACCTCTGATATTAAGAGTGATCCTGTAATGTTCTGTATCGCGATTTCTATATTTTTTGGGTCCAACAATCAGATTCCTGACTTACTTCGTTGAATCAGATTCCTGTAACTCTTTAGTTTCCTCGTTCTTCGAATCAACCTTTATGTAGGCTTAAGATATATTCCGATCATGGTATTAGTCATGATGCCGACTATGATCAATCACTTAGTGCCCAATTCATGTTTAGTTTATCTCCTTCCCCAATCGATACTGGTTCTATTACTCTGGGGTCTAACTTTTACTTTTGGTAATCGCGTTAGAGTTGCGAACTTATTTCTCGAAATGAGGACATGACTGTATGGCCTATACTCTTTTGCTGTCATAAGGCCTGTCACCTCTCGTCTCTTCCTTCACTTGACTGTAGATTCTGTAATGTTGTCATCTTTTGATATACTGTTGTCATCCATGTATCATATCTTACTCATAATGCTTCATTAACTCTTTTCTTATTTCCCGCTAACATTTATGCCTATCAATTTATTATGAAAACTCGAACAAGACATTATTTTTCTTTTAGCTCCCCTTTGCTCCATACAGTGGCTCTTCGGGTTTCTTAACATTCTCGCTCTACTAGGGACGCGAGCCATACTAAGGTAATATTTATACCTTCATGGCTTCTAGTGTCTATCTTTATAGTACTC
Source organism: Nicotiana rustica (assembly GCA_005239535.1). Lineage (NCBI taxonomy): Eukaryota > Viridiplantae > Streptophyta > Magnoliopsida > Solanales > Solanaceae > Nicotiana > Nicotiana rustica. Next base: position 256,162 of record ML446226.1, on the reverse strand, counting down.
ATATCTAGCTGTACTATTTTAGAGTGCACCGTCTGGGTGTCTCACAAAGAGATCTATTAGCACATTTGCAATATCCTTCGAAAATGTCAACTAACGCAAACAATCAATACACCATTTTGGGTTACTCTAACCCAGTCGGATCCTGATATCCTGTCCTTTTCTTAATCTACACCTGAGCCCCCCAATAGGGTATACCTGAGATGGGTGTGGACAATTATACATACCCCTCTTACTGTTAAGGGTAACTCACAATGCTTATAATTCTCTTCCTGAATGGTAAATAAGGATAATATTTATTAACTAGTACCTCGTACCCGTCTTCACCTTGCTTCTTTTACTTGCTGCAACTCGTGTCTAACTTTCGATTCCGTTATTCTTTTTTACCGTAAGAGTGGATAAGTATTCTCTCCTAAAAGTTCCTTATCAAGAACCGTACACCTTTTAGTACACACATGATCTGCTGAAGACCTCTCATTTACTCATCATAAGCAAGATGAAAAATCGACTTCCTCTAACTCAACACTTCCACAACTATATCTCTTATCGATCGTCTTTTTGAATGTAGGCATCGTCTTATTACGAATAGAAGTTTGGGATTTGAGTTCTGATAAGTGATATCTACCACACGATCTAGAGTAAGAAGAAAGAGTGACAGTCCTAAATGCCTAGTAGCCTATTGCTTATAAGTGTGGTGCACAACACACCCATAAACATGACTCTAATAGACACGACATGTAGACTCCCTAGGACAGAACTGCTCTGATACCACTTTTGTCACGCCCCGAACCTGGGGGCAAGATCGGCACCTGGTGCCTCACCTATCCTTGCGTACCAACTTGTGACTAAGGAACACTAAACATGTGATGTCAGACTTTGGCCATGGGCCACATTGGAAGACAACTTGCGGATGCTGACTAAATAATAATATGAAGCTGGGCCGACAAGGTCGTCATAATTATTGCAGCGGACAAACCAACCAAATATACATACAAGGCCTACAAGCCCAACATATTGCACTAACTAACATGATATGTCTACAAGCCTCTACTGATGGATATACTATGATCGGAACAGCTCCGTAACCTACTCATAACATATATACATATATATACAAGATGTATGTAAGGCTCTAAACCCGGCAACTCCGGAAGGTATGAAGCTTACCAATCAAGCTGAACTCGGGCAAGACTTAATGAGGAGGCCTACCCGCTTGTCTGTCTGAACCTGCACGCATGAAATGCAGCGCCCCCGGAAATGGGACGTCAATATAAAATAATGTACTGAGTACGTAAGGCAATATACTGAAAGCTAAAACTGAACTAATAATATAATAGCTGCAAGTAGCTGGAAGTCAAAGATAATCTGAAGATATTCTTACCTGCTGATACTGACTCAACTCTCTCAATATAGTAAGTAAAATAGCTGTCCGGCTCTATAAGGCTTAGTATATATATGTAACTGCTCTGCCGTAGTAGGATCGCTCATAGGCGTTCGGCCACAGTAGGCTCGGTATATAACTTACCATCTGATCTGAGGTTTCCCAATAGGGGCCTGCACATCGGTTATAGCTTGATTGTAATGAAAATACTGTATATATATGCTCTTTTTGTTGACTAGAAGAAGGAAATACATAATTGAATATGAAGTCCCGATAAGGACAATATTGTTTGTAGAGTTGCTTTTGGTATTAGGTATGATGAAGAAGCACATGAAAGGAGGAGATTTGATGAAGTTTTAGCTGTGACTCATGAAATGATGGTTGGCTTCTTTCTGTCTGCTTATTTTCCTTTCTTAGGTTGGTTAGAGAAACTTTCTTGAAGTATGACTAGACTTGAGAAGAATTTTAAGGAGTTAGATGTGTTTTATGAAAAAATTATTGAACAACATCTCAATCCCAAGAGGCCAACATCCATGAAAGGAAATATTCTTGATCTTTACTCCAATTGAGGAAAGACATCCCAATAGGCCAACATCCATGAAATGAAATATTCTTGATCTTTGCTCCAATCGAGGAAAGAGCAGTCAACTCCAATTGTTCTCATTTCCTGTGGAAGTATTTTCAAAATTTATATAGCCAAGCGTCCTTTTATTTTACAAATGTTCTTTCTTTTTTTAAGTGACTACTATGCATGTAATAAATTCCACAGGTGTCTTTGGTCTATTTCAATATCCAGCATGTGGCATCCATTCTCTTGGTTTTGGGTAAGTGGCATAAGCCAAGTATCAAGTGGCAGAGGAGACATAACACTTGTCTCTTTGCATGAAAAGTTTTTGACAAGTAGATGAACGCTTGCCATTTTCTTACACAATTTTTAGAACTATACCCATTTCCTATACCATCCGAATATACACCACCAAATATTTTGTTCTCTCATGATTACTAATGATTAGTAATCATCACTATAAGCCTTCTCATTTTAAATTAAACCTAGTCTTTTGTGTGTTCCAATTTCTTTTTATAACCTGTGTTTATTTCCTCTTTCCAGAGTTGCTGGTGTTATTTAATTCTGTTGATTGCTGTATCCTCTAAATAAATAGAGATTGATTTCTTTAATACTGGAAAAATATTTCATATTGCTGAAATAGTTTCTTAGGACAGTGCCTAACACAACTCAAGCCAATTTGTGTATCTGCTTACGAATAATATTATTGTATTATTATTATTATTATTATTATTATTATTCGGTATCGTTTCCTTACATTTTGGACAATAGAAAGGCAATTCTTATGGTAATCAACTACTCTCAGCTCTATAGCTCCATTTCACTTTATATAGAGGTGTTTGATGGCAAGAAGTCTTAGATAAGAAAACTTCTGGCACTATGTTAAAAGTACTCTTAGATATTGCTTAATTGGGAGATAAGTTAATCCTAGATTATAATACGGGGATTAAATAATTGACGGGATTATTTTCATGAATATATTTTTATTGGAGATAAAAAGTGGGATATACGAGATGTAATATAAATATGTCTTTGGTGTATACTACATAAGTCGGGACAAAAAAAAATTTCCAATTTTAATTTTAGATTATTTGAAAGACTTTGGGGGAAGAGCCTGGGAGAAGGCATTTTTTCCATTATAATGTTTATCACAGGATTACTTAATTCCGGGATTGTTATCCTACCCTCATTCTAGGATAGAATAATACCCACTTATGGGATCATTAATCCCGTAGTTTCTAATTATGGATTCAAAAAGTCAACCATTTGCATCTAATTTAGGGATTATTATTTCTTATCTCACATACCAAATAACCCCTTTGTATGTTGTCACACCTCCCTTTTCACCCCGATTAATGAAGGGTAGTAAGGGAGTTTTTCAAATTAAAGTGACATTATTAGATTTTGAGATTTATTATTATTTCAGAGTCGCCACCCGGATTTTTGACGGTGCTCCGGGACACCGTTTTTTTTTAAATCCCAAATCGAGGAAATTTAGACTTTGTTTTGATTGTCTGCGACAAGAAATCCAAGTAAGGAATTATGTTAACCCGGGAGAAGGTGTTAGGCATTCCCGAGTTCCGTGGTTCTAGCACGGTCGCTTACTATTAATATTTGGCCTAAAGTATCTGGTTATTTACGTACTTAGAACCTACTATGCATTTATCCCCTTTAATTTTTATGTCGTTTTTAATATTTATGGATTTATCTTGAAATAAGTCATGATGATGTGCACTTGTTTGTTTTTTGACACGTTATAATTGCGCCACATGAAATGCACCCGCAAATACAACATGTGATTTTTATTGTTTGAAGTTAGAGTCGGGGGCACGATTTGCCACACCCGGGTGTAGATTATGTATGGACTTGACTATGATCGTGGCAGTTGAAAAGGCTTATTTGAAGAAATATTTGATTGTTCTCTAAGTTTTGTCGTTAATCTTAAAGAGGTATTTTTAGCTTACGGAATATGTACAAAGTCATCTAGGATTATGTTTACTATCTAATCAAGTAATGAGCTTGAATTTTACTATATCTAAAGGAAGTTTCCTAAGCTGATTTATAAGATTAGTTTTAAGGAAAATTTTAGTTTAGGGGATCACTCCAAATCTCTATGAAGCTAAATTTAGTAGACTGCTATATTTGAATCATTTGCTAGTTTTGGACTGATTTAGGCTAAACATTTGGGCCAGTCACTTTTTAGGAACAACTGAGATATGTTATGCACATAAATTACATGACAAGCGAGACATGCCAATTCAGCACCTTCCAGATCTACGGTTGTGGATAAAATTAATAACGAACTTGAAATTCGTTTTTGTAATTGTTATTAAACAGTAGAATGAAGAAATCGCTCCAAATCTTTAACTCGGTTTATTAAGGGATAACGGGGTTACCCGAAATTTGAGACTCTATGAATATCAAATTAAAACATGAAGAGCCGCCTTATACATGGCCTCAATGATTCGAGGCCCAATCTGTCCTGGCGACCTCTTATGGGCTGTTTACTAGCCCATTTTGATTACACTCCAATCTTTGGATTTTCAAAGACAACCAAAAATAGGGATTAACCCAAAAATTATAGACTGGCTGAACATTAAAGGATGAGGGGCGACATATTTACAGTAGACAAGTATTTGTTTGGTTAAAATGCTAAGAATAAAATACTACATAATCTGATAAATCCTTAAAAAAAAGACGTTAGAACATTTTTACTCAATACATAGCTAACATTACTACTCTGTTCTTGAGTTAAGCTTCATCGAATTCTTCCTTTGATTCCCAGGGTTCATGTACCCCTTATCCTTTTCTTTCTTATAGCTGGTTATATGCATCTTTAGGACTTAAATCTGACCAACTGGTGGTCAGATTTGATTCCATGATGTTATCACAGTATACATAGAGCCATAGGCAGGTAATGAAGAAAAATATTAGAAGTTGAACTATCAGGCATATTTAGGCAAAATCAAAATTAGCACGAAAGGAACCGTAATCAAGAAATATCACTTAAACTTGTATGTAGTTATGAACACATAGCAACTGAAGCTTAAAGAAACAGCATAAGCACTGCTACTCAAGCATTATCACAAACAACAAACTCTATTTAAAATATGGTGATTGTTACATACCTTAAAATGTAATGAAAAAAAAAAGCGACAGAGAGTAAAACCTTGACCAAATAAAGGCCAAGGTACCAAAAAGTTTTTTGAAGCTTAAACACAGCATCAAAAGCAGCAAAAACTCAACAAAAATTTCCCATAATAGAGCTTGACCAACCCATAATTTTGAGGAGAAATCAATAAAAGAAAACGAGATCTTCTAAAATGTTTGTATACTCATGGTATCAATATTTTGTTTCAGCACTTTCTGTTTTTAGGATGCAAGGAGATGGTATTCCAGAAGAATTTCTATGAGAAAATTTGTAGAAAATTTTGTAGTGTAACTTTCAGATTTTTTTCCAGTAGTCCAAAGGTGTCTTTTTCAGTAGTAAAAGTGTGTGTATATATAGGGGTTTTAGGATAGGATATTCTCAGCATATTCCTTATCCAATAAGCTGAAAATAGTAAAAATGCAGCCGTCAACCCTATCCTTTTGGGACAGCTGCACCTATTCTAGAAAATTCTAGCCCCTGAAATTACCCTTTTAACCCCAAAAAATCTGATTTCCTTATTCTGGAAGGTTCTTGGGTTGTTACACCCAAGATTCCTTAGCTAAAAATCCTAAATCACCACTCAGTACCTCTTAGAATTACATTTTTAGTAATTAAGGGTTCTATTATTTACTAAGTTGATTTTAAGTAATGATCAATACTTAATGAGGTCACTTAAGTTAATTTCTAGGTTGAAGAACTTGAGCATGAATTAATTTAGAATAAATTTAACTGTGATCAACTCAATTTGGAGAATTAGGCCTAATTATCCTATTTGAGTGATTAATTCAATAATTAACCTTAACTAAGTTGATTTTTAACACCTGTTTAAGCGAGTCGCTTTTAGGAATTAAGTTAGATCCTAAGACTTAGGTTAATTACATTGTCTATTTCAGTTTTCGAAGCATACTTAATTAGTCAAGTATAGTAATCCCTTTATTACCTAATTAATAATTACCTAATCGATTAATTTGGGTCCATGATTAAAATTTTAGATCATACTGAAATCAAAAGACAAGTTAGGGCAAATAGGTTTAGGTTTGAACACAATTTAACAAATCAGTCTAGATCCTAAAACCCATAAACTAAGCAGGGAATTAATCAATGACAACTAACCAGCAGTGATTATCTTTCGCAAATTGCTACACCAAATTAATTGCAAGAAACAGTTACACATATACATGATTTCGTTTTATTCAGAAATTTATGACTACCTTCCTCTAATCAGACAGTGTTGAACATGAATTATGAAACCAAACAGAAAAATTATGAATCCTAACTAAACGACAGTGATGAAAACAGTAACATAAACATGTGTACTAAAACAGTCATGCATACGATTTTATTAAGAAAAATGAAGGAAAGATAGGAAGGGAAGGGGTGGATACCGGTAATAAATATTTGGGTGAACTCCAGCGAGCTCGAAAACAAATCTAACTCGCATGAACTGATGGCTTTTTTCAAGAGCCTTCGACTCATGTGAGTTTGAATCACAGAGTCTTGAAAAATCGACTTTACAAGGTTTAGGGTTTTTTTGGATTTTCAGACTTGACATAGGTCGAAATAGAGTGGTTCTTTGGGAAAACTAAACCTAGGAGGTTATTGGGGAGGTGAAGGAGGTTTCTTGGTAAAATCTTGGGGTCGATTGGTGGAGATCCGCCGCCGGTAGGCTATTTACGGCCGGCGGAGGCGGTGAGTATTTGAGGGCGGCTAGGGTTTGGTCTAGGGAGAGAGACGAGAGAGTAGGGGGTCTTCTGGGGTAGGGTTCTGTTCGGACCCTTATGTAGAATATGGGGGTGGGAGTTTAGGAGCCGTTGGATCAAATCGATCCAATAGCTGGGATTGGAGGGGACAAAACGGGGTCGTTCGGTAATATATGGGGTTGGCCGGTTAATGGGGTTTGGGCTGGAGTGTATTGGGTAGTGGGAAAGGAGTTTTGGGCCTGGGTGCATTGGCCCATGTCTGACTTTTTGTCTTTGGAGCACTGTGGTTAAGTAATCAACCTAATTAAATCATTCTAATTAAGTTTAAATTAATCTTGGCCTAATTTTATCTAGTTATAAGTTAATTAATGAGTAAATTAAAGTGAGACTATTAGTTTTAGTACTCATAATTATTTAAAGAACGAATTTTTGTAATTTTCCTATTAAAATGATTCAATTAGGCAATTTAAACTAAACACCTAATTATGCAAGATAAATAAAAGTTTTAAAATGTTCTGCTATTATTATAAATTTTAAAAGATGACTCATGATCATACATTGCAAATAATTCACGAAAAAGAATTAAGTTTAATAAAATTCCATGAATTTGAATTATTTATCAAATTTGTAGGAGTATCTAATAGGGGAAAAATTACATGCTCACAACTGTCCCTCTTTGTTCGGAAATGCGAAGGGTTCTTCGGGCAAAGACAAAGTGAGCAGTCATGAAAAACTTCTACCTGGTCAAATACTTTATGTGAAGCATTTTTGAAAAGTTTGACCGAACCTTGCTTCAAAGGTTGCCTACATATCCTTGGCTATAAGGGAATCAGGTCAGTATAGTTCTGGAGGTTTTGGTAGTTGGGACTACCGGGTAACTGTGATTTCACTGTTGTTGCTGCTTACTGCTGCTGAGCTCCTTATTACACCAAATTAGTAAAAAATGAAAAAGATTAAACTACACCTATTAACTACGAGTTACAAAAGTCCTATCTATTAGTCTTCTCAAGCCTGATCTTGAGTCTTGGCTTCTTTTATACAGACTTGATCCAGACCTTGATGCTTGTTAGTTGTAGGCGCTAGCTCAATATTTTCAGCATTTTCGGATCAAGAAGGGACATGCATCGCTTGTGACTCAATCTTGCCTTGAGCGGTCACGTCTCTTTTCCGCTTCTGTACTTTGGGGTTCGACTCTTTTCTTTTCTTGTTTTCTTTTCTTCTTTTCTTTTGTTCTGAATTGAGAGGTCTTCTTTTGGTCTTCTCGAATCCATTGTCCTAAATCATAATCTGCACAATATCAAAACAAACGAACAAAATTTTCTGCCCTAGTTTTCACCAGGAAAATTTTGCGAGTTATTGTAATCAAATCTATGCTACTTTATTATTGAAAGCAATGAAAAGTCGGGGATAGTGCACCCAGAGTTATTGTAGACTAGGGAGTGGATACCCTATGCCTAAAGGTAAAATCAACTAGGGAGTGGAGACCCTATGTTGGAAAGAAAACTAGGGAGTGGAGACACTATGTCTAAAACTAAATCAACTAGAGATTGGAGACCCTATGTTCGAAAGAGGAGTAGGGAGTAGAGACCCCATGTTGGAAAGAAGACTAGGGAGTGGAGATGTCACGACCCAAAATCCAACCTTCAGGCTGTTATGGCACCTAACGTTGCACCCGCTAGGCAAGCGAATGTGTTAACTGAATTGATTTATTAACAAGTGAAAATAACAAACACTTACTAGATAATTGAGATACAGTGCAAAATCATTAACAAAAATCTAAATAACAATAGCTAATAACGAAGAAATACCTTTAAGTACAAAACCAAGAAATGGAGTCATAACCTCACGAACCAGTATAAGATTTAGCTAAAAACAACATTTTGAAATAAAATGATATATCTATCTGGAAACACATAGATGGTAGAATGAAAGATAGACAGTGACGCCGAGATCCACGAACGCCTGCGGAACTACCTCCTTGTCGTCTGAAATGGACTGAAGGACACACCCCCTAACGATGTCCACCGGGTCCGGCTGCGTAATCTGCACAACATAGAGAAGTGCAGGTGTAGCATCAGTACAACCGACCCCATGTACTGAGTAAGTGCCGAGCCTAACCTCAGCGAAGTAGTGACGAGGCTAGGACACGACAACAAATTGTACATATACAGTTCAACAGTATAGGAGGAAATAAACATGGAATATAGTTACGGGGAAGATCAGACTAGGGATAAAAAGGGGGCAATTAATTCTAAAACAGTAGAATCAAGTACTAAGGGGAAGGTAGTAGTAAAATAGGAAGTAACAACTCGAAGCAAGTAAAATAGACAGGAGAAGGCACGACATGACCCCTCGTGCATAACCTCAAAAATCACACGACACGGAATGTCCTTTCGTGCATAAATAATAAAGTCACTCGGCACAGAATGTCCCACTCGTGCATAAATAATAATCACTCGGCACGGAATGTCCCCTTGTGCAGAAATAACATTATCTCACCACGGAATGTCCCCTCATACATAAATAATAATCACTCGGCACGGAATGTCTCCTCGTGTATAAATAACAATCACTCGACATGGAATGTCCCCTCGTGCATAAATAACAATCACTCGACACGGAATGTCCCCTCGTGCCTAAATAATAATCACTCAGCACGGAATGTCCCCTCGTGCATAATGAATATAAAAGCCACAATTGATATGAAAGATTAACAATACGACATTTCAAATGTAAAGAAATAATAAACAAAATTCTATTGTCCCGACAAGGGACTCAGCTATAACCAATCTCACTCAGAAGTATAATGTCAACAGTAAGCCCCCGACTGAACACATAATAAATAACTTTCTACGTCATAAATTAACCTCAAGATACAACTTCCAAGGTTCCCAATAATTCACAAGACAAAGAACATCAAAGAACATTAAATAACTCATCAAAATTCGATTCACGGGCATGCTTGACCACAACATATAGGTACTCGTCACCTCACCTATACGTTGGACATGAATTACACATAGCAAATAAGAATATATACCTATTCCCTCAAGCTAAGGTTAGACCAAACACTTACCTCGACTCCAAGAATGCCAGTCAAGCCTCAATCACGGCCTTCCCTCCTTAATCGGACTCAGAAACGATAATATCTAGACATAATTGACTTAATAACATCAATAATTATTCAATAACTCAATCCCAAAGCCTAATTATACAATTCCCATAATTCTTCCAAAACTACAAAAATTCAACACCGGGCCCGCTTGGTCCAAACTCGAGGTTCGGACCAAAATCCGATCACCCATTCCCCCACGAGCCCGAATATACAATTTGTTTTGAAATCCGACCCCAAAATGAGGTTGAATTCCCAAAATTCCAAAAGCTCTAACTCTACCCAAAACCCCCAATTTCTACCTTTGATTTCATGTTTTTAGACCTAGAATCTAGTGATTGATGAAGGAAAATGGAAGAAATTAGAATTAGAAATACTTACCTACAAAGCTATGGTGGAATGGTCTCCTAAGAATCGCCTAAGAAGAGTGGAGAAGAAGAAAATGGTGAAAGAACGTGAAAATCCCATAATGGTATTCTGTATTAAGTCTTTAAAATGATTGGATGAAATAATCCTATGCGATCGCGGAGATAGGTTTGTGATCGCATAGAGGCCTAAGTCACATGCATTGCGATCGCAGAAAGGGAGTTGTGATCGCATAGAGTCCCTAGGCTTGGCTGTGCGATCGCGGAGAGATTGGTGCGACCGCAAAAGGAAAATACCTAGCCCCCTCCCCAGCTCTCCTACACTCTATGCGATCGCGGAAATGCCTATGTGATCGCATAGAGTCACATAAACCCTCCCCCCCCTCACACTACACTACGCGATGGCGGGGCAACCTATGCGATCGCATAGTTTAAAAATCTCAGACACCAGAAACAGCATTTGAACACCAGTTTTTTCAACCTTTAAGCACCCAATACCTACCTGAAGCTCACTCGAGCCCTCGGGGCTCAAAACCAAATGTACACACGACTTCAAAATCATTCTACGAATGTATTCGAGTAATTAATCCACCAAAATAACGTCAAAAACAATGAATTAACTCAAAAATCTATATAATTTTCTCAAACTTCATAAACTTCTAAATTCTCCAATTTTGAATCGAAACACGTCAAACCAAGTCCGTTTCTTACCTAATTTTACAGATAACTCACATAAAATATATTGAACCTGTCCCTGGCTCCGGAACAATAATACGGGCTGGCTAACACAGATTTCAAATAAAAGTTCATTTTCAAATGTCTTTATTATTTTTAGAAAATAATTTTCTTTAAAAATTTATTTCTCGGACTTCTCACAATTCGATTCCGGGCATACGCCCAGGTCGCATATTTTCCTACGCACCCTCCGGGACCATAAAATCACAGGTCCGGGTCGGTTTACAAAAAATGTTGACCCAAGTCAAGTTTATTCAATTAATTACCATAAATTCAGTTGTTTAACACATTCCCACATAAAGTCTTCCCGACTACGCGCCCGGTATGCGCATGCACATCGAGGTGAAATTAATGGAGGCTTTCGAGGCCTAGGAACACAGTTTTTGCTAAATTTATACAAGATGATCTTTTTGGTCATCACAGGACACCCTATGTCTAAAAATAATATCAACTAAGGATTGGAGACCCTATGTTGGAAAGAAGCCTAGGGAATGGAGACCCTATGTCTAAAAATAAAATCAACTACGGATTGGAGACCCTATGTTGGATAAGATTGACAGGTTATGTTGTCGTCAAGAAAGATCACCGGGTTATGCCGGTGTCTGGGGGAGGATCAACGGGTTATGCCGTTGTCAAAAAAAGAGATGACCAGGTTATGCTGGTGTCTGGAAAGGTCAACATGTTATATTGTTGCCGGTAAAAGGAGGTCACTAGGTTATGCCAGTGTCTGGAAATGATCAACGGGTTATGCCGTTGTCATGAAAAGAAGAGATCACCAGGTTGTGCTATTTTTTCAAGAAAAGGAAAGATCACTAAGTTATGCTGGTGTCTGGGAAGGTCAACAGGTTATGCTGTTGCCTGGGGAAAAGATCACTGGGTTATGCCAGTGCCTGGAGATGATAAACAGGTTATGCTGTTGTCAAGAAAAGGAAAGATCACCAGGTTATGCCGGTGTTTGGGAAGGTCAACAAGTTATGTTGTTGCCTAGAGGAAGGGATTACTGGGTTATGCCAGTGTCTGGAAAAGAAAAGATCACCAGGTTATGCTGGTGTCTGAAAAGGTCAACAAGTTATGTTGTTGCCTGAAAAAGAGATCATTGGGTTATGCTAGTGTATGGAAATGATCAACAAGTTATGATATTGTCAGGAAACGAAAAGATCACCAGGTTATGCCGGTGTCTGGAAAGGTCAACAGGTTATGTTGTTGCCTGAAAAAGAGATCACTGCGTTATGCCAGTGTCTCGAAATGATCAATAGGTTATGATGTAATTAGGAAAAGAAACGATCACCAGGTTATGCCGGTGTCTGGAAAGGTCAATAGGTTATGCTATTGCCTGAAAAAGAGATCACTGGGTTATGCCAACATCAGGAAATGATCAAAAGGTTATGTTTTTATCAAGAGAGAAAAGATCACCAGGTTATGCTGGTGTCTGTTAGGGAGTGGGACCATATGTTGGCATCAACTAAGGAATGAAATGTCCTTGGTTGGAAAAGATTTAGCTAGGGATTGGGACCCTATGCTACTTTATGTTCGAATCCTTTTCAACTTCATTTCTTCTTCTCTTTCTTTTTTATTTTTTTCTTTTTTTATTTTTTATTTTTTTCGTGCATGCGGGTGAGGATTTTTTAGAGGAAACTTCCCCTTTTTGGAGGCAATGTTGCAAAGCTCCTTCTAGCCCTTGCGCAATTTCTTTTGGTTGCACCTACTTGTTGCATGGTTGCTTTCGAGTTTCACCTGTTTCATATCTTAAAACAAAGAACAATTTGTTAGTTTAAAACAGTGGTTGGTTTTGCGGCCTTGATTTTTAACTTCTTGATCTGAGTTCTTTTGATGAAGATCTCAACCACATGCTTGCTGGGGATTGGGTTTCATCTCTAATCCTGGTGACCTTGGTTTTCCACATTTTACCATGGCGATCGGTCACATGGGACCCAACATTTATTTATTTATTTATTTTTGTAGGCCTTTCACTTGCTTTTTATTTTGGATTTCTGGAGTATCGGAAGGAATTTTTGGCCCCTCAAATTTTGCTACAACGATTAGTCGTGTGGGACATAACCTTCCAGCTTTACTTCGCGTTTATTAGCCTTTCATTTATGACTTTTCCTCAAACTTTAGCCTTAGAGAATTTGGAGTATTTTAGCTTTTCAGACCTTGTCGATATGGTTAGCCACGTCGGACTCAATGTTTCAACTTGTTCGTCTTTATAGGCACTTCAGTTTGATTTTTTCTCTTTCAAGGGTTTTGACTTTGAAACATCGGCCGCTACGGCCAACTAGGATCGACTCGATGCCCCTGACTAGGCTAGTCGCCTTTTTCTTATTAGCCCGTGTCAAATGAGGACCCTGTAAATCAGTCTTTCCATTTTTTCTTTGCCTTAGTTTCAGAACAAAGTTAGACCGAAAGAGATTAAAAAGAAAATAAGTGACAAAATGGAAAATAAATTTAAGCAAGAGGTATCCCTTTCGGAGAAAGAAAAGAAGGACTTATCTGGTGTGCATGCAGACTTCGATGAACATGACATGCTTCTTGGACTGGATGCCTGGTCCGTGTAAATCGTCTGACTCCCAGAAATTCATCACAACTATCACCTCGAGATTGAGAAACCTTGCCTCGGACTGCGTCCATATAAGTGATCCATTATCCTTTTCGATTAGTGGTGCCCTTTGTAGGTTTTGACCGACTAACCTCTCTGATTTCTCTTCTTACCATCGTCTTGCAATGCTCTTTGTGAGTTTTCACTAACAAGACTCACTCATTTTCGATTTCTCTGCTCACCATCGCCTTACAGTGCCCGTGTGGGCTTTCATCGATAAGACTCTCTCATTTTTAGTTTCTCTTATTGCTTGTATCAACTTCAAACATATCTATCTTCCAACTTTAAACATCTTTGGCCGATCAATCAGAAGGACTTGAACAGAGTTTTGGGTAGAGAGAGTTTGGAATGAGCTATAACTTTGGACCTTTTTTAGGTGAAAAAGTAACATTCGCCCCAGCTTAAAGTCTTGGGAAAATGTGGAATTTTATTTTTGTGTAACTGAACTCCAGAGAGAGGCTCCTATGTATCCTTTCGGAATCAAGTCGAACGTAGTTCAGGGAAACACTTTTATTTTTGTTTTGTTTTTCTTTTTTCAAAGAGGTTAATAAAAGAAAAGTAACAGGCTCAAAAGGGATCTACAAAATTTGATAGAGCTCGGGGTAGCGTGAATGGAAGCCATCGTCATTTCGATCGGGAGAACCGACATCAAGAAAAGGTCAAACATAGTACCTTTTGACTGCGTCTGCATTGACAGCCGTTTCGGGGTCGTTTCCTTCGATGTCCCCTAAGTACAATGCTCCATTTGGTAGTAGTTCCCTTATAATGTATGGACCTTTCCAATTTGGGGCGAATTTTCCTTTCGCCTCTTCATGGTGCGGGAGGATACGTATCAAGACGAGTTGACCTACTTCGAAATTCCTAGGTCGCACTTTCTTGTTATAAGCGCGGTCCATTCTTTGTTAGTACAACTGCCCTTGACAAACTTCGGCCATTCTTATCTCATCAATCAGAGTTAACTGTTCCAGCCGGGTTTTGGCCCACTCATCGTCTTCAATTTCAACTTCGACAATGATTCGAATGGAGGGACTTTCAACTTCTACAGGTATCACAGCTTTAGTGTCGTAAACCAATGGATAAGGTGTAGCTCTAGCCGATGTGAGCACGGTCGTGCGATACCCCAATAATGCAAAAGGCAATTTCTCGTGCCATTATCTAGAACTTTGAATCATTTTTCTAATGATTTTCTTGATGTTTTATTTGCTTCTTCAACGCCGCCATTGGCTTTGGTCCGGTAAGGGGTAGAGTTACGGTGTGTGATTTGAAACTACTCACATACCTCCCTCATCAAATGGCTATTGAGATTTGCAGCATTATGAGTGATGATGGTCTTCGGAATGCAAAAGCGACAGATAATGTTGGAATGAACAAAATCCACCACTGATTTCTTAGTGACGACTTTGAACATGACTACCTCGACCTATTTTGTGAAATAGTCGATAGCAACTAAGGTAAATCTCTGCCCACTCGAGGCTTTCGGCTCGATCTGCCCAATGACATCCATTCCCCAAGCAATGAATGGCCATGGTACTGACATGGGGTGTAACTCTGATGGTGGCGCATTGATCAAGTTGCTGTGTAGTCGGCACTGATAGCACTTCCGGACAACGCTGAAACAATCTTTCTCCATAGTTATCCAGTAATATCCCGCTCGCAGGATTTTCTTGGTGGGGACATATCCGTTCATATGGGGACCGCATACTCCTGATTTTACCTCATTCATAATATTTTCTGATTCTTTGGCATTCAAGCACCCCAATAGATTCAAATCGGGGGTCCTTTTATACATCACTTCCCCACTTCGGAAGAAACTGCTGGCGAGCCTTCTGATGGTTCTCCTTTGGTCCCTGTTGGCCTGCTTTGGGTATTCTTTTGTTTTTATGAAACTTCTAATATTGGTTGGACATTGGGATCTATTTCGTCCATGTTACAATAACCATGTCTTTCCTCGTTTTGGATCTCTAGCGGGTCAATATGGACATTGCCCGGATTTGGCAACATTGCAACTAAGGTAGCTAGTGCATCAACTAACTCGTTGTGGCATCGAGGAATATACCTGAATTCGACGGCTTTGAATCGTTTTCCAAGATCGTCCATATGTTGTCTATATGGTATAAGCTTAACATCTTGAGATTCCCACTCTCGCTGAGCTTGCTTGATGATCAAGTCGGAATCTCCCATGATCAATAACTCCCCTATGTCCATGTCAATTTCCATGTTCATGCCCATTATGCAGGCTTCATATTCAGCAGTGTTTTTTGTACAGAAGAAACGGAGACGAGCGGTGGCTGGATAGTGTTGTCCCGTGGGCGAAATCAAAATTGCCCCGATCCCAACACCCTTTGCATTTACAGCTACGTCAAAGAACATTTTCCATGTGTTGGTGTTTTATTGGATTACCTTGATTGAGTTTACTTCCTCGTCTGGTAAGTGAGTACTTAAGGGTTGATATTCGTCATCGACAAGATTTTCAGCCAGGTAATCCGCCAAGGCTTGAGCTTTCATCGTCGTGCGGTGACATAGACTATGTCGATCTAGGTGAGCNGCCAAGGCTTGAGCTTTCATCGTCGTGCGGGTGACATAGACTATGTCGAACTCGGTGAGCAGGATTCGCCACTTTGCTAATCTCCCGGTGGGCATTGGCTTTTGAAATATGTACTTCAAAGGATCCAGCCTGGTGATGAGGTAGGTGGTGTAAGAAAACAAGTAATGTCGGAGCTTCTGAGCAACCCAAGTCACAGCGCAACAAGTTCTTTCCAACAAGGTGTACTTGGCTTCATTGCTTGTGAATTTTTAGCTCAGGTAGTATATAGCTTGTTCCTTCTTCCCAGTCACATCATGTTGCTCGAGAACGCACCCAAAAGAGTTTTCCAACACCGTCAATTACAAGAACAAAGGTCTTCCAGGTTCGGGTGGGACCAACACTGGCAGATTTGACAAATACTCTTTGATCTTATCGAAAGCTTCTTGGAACTCATTCATCCATTTAATTGCCGTATATTTCTTCAACAACTTGAATATAGGCTCACACGTAGAGGTTAACTGAGCAATGAGCCTGCTGATGTAATTCAACCTACCCAGCAAACTCATGACCTCTTTCTTGGTTATCGGAGGAGGAAAATCCCGAAAAGACTTTATCTTTGTCGGATCCAGTTCTATTCCCCGTCGACTAACTATAAAACCCAAAAAATTCCCAGACACAACTCTGAAAGCACATTTGGCTGGATTAAATTTTAAGTCATACTTACGTAGACGTTAGAAGAATTTTCTCAAATGCTGCATATGGTCGTCTTGCGTCCTATAATCACATCATCCACGTATACCTCAATCTTTTGGTGCATCATTTCATTAAAAATGGCGGTCATAACCCTCATATAGGTTGCCCCGACGTTCTTTAAGCCGAATGGCATGACCCTGTAACAGTAAGTACCCTATGGTGTGGTGAAGTCCATTTTCTCTGCATCTTCTTCATCCATCAAAACCTGGTGATACCCAGCGTAACAATCTACGAAAGACTGTATCTCGTGTTTGGCACAGTTTTCAACAAGGATGTAAATGTTTGGCAATGGAAAGTTATCCTTGGGACTTGATTTATTCAAATCCCGATAGTCGACACATACTTGTACTTCCCCGTCTTTCTTCTGTACCGGGACAACATTATCCAACCACGTGGTGTATTGGACCACTAGGATTACTCCAGCTCTTAACTCTTTAGTGATTTCTTCTTTGATCCTGTCACTCATGTCTGTTTTAAATTTTCTTTGTTTTTGTTGGACAGGCGGATAGTCGGGGTAGGTTGGAAATTTGTGCACCACCAAATCAACACTCCGTCCGATAATGACATCGTAGGACCAGGCGAACACATCTTTAAATTCGAATAGAAGTTGGATCAAAGCATCCCTAGTTATTTCATCGGTATAGATACTTATCATGGTTTCTCGGACTTCTTCTGAATTACTCAAATTAACCGGTTTGGTTTTGTTTAAGTTTGTCTTAGGCTTATTCTCGAATTGTTCCAATTCTCAATTTATTTCCCTTAAAACCTCATCTTCATCATATTCTGGTTCTTGATTCATTATTTCGTGGTTAGACGACGTATCAAGATCTGGGCGTGAAGTTTTCAAGCAAGTGATGTTATTTAAATCTGCATTATTAGAACTGAAAAGAGAGATAAGAAAAAAAAGAAAAAATATTAGGACGAATAAAGAGAGAGATTTGTGGACTATGAAATACTAATTTGATTTCATTGAATTTTGAACATAGAAGGGTTTACATCAGAATTTTAAAAAGGGAAATAAACTAAAAGCACTCGATTTACACCCTGGAAGAAGTCTAAGTGCATAAGGATGGCAAGGCTGAACTTACGGGACTCCCGCCTGACTTGGAATGGAGTAGCCTTCCAGTTTTGGAGCTTAGCGTCATGCCCCATATATTTCACTTCAACAGTGCTAGAGCCTTCTCTTTGTTGGACCATATGAGCCTCATACAACATTTGTCTCATTTCTCCGCAGATTTCTTCAATTTCTTTAGCCGTGAAAGCCTCCTCCTCTTCCTCTACCTCTACGTATTTTGTCTAGATGAATGATTCGGTGATGTGCGAGATTGGATGAGGCAATACCCGAACATCTTTCTTACCTTGGTCATCCCATTGTTCATCATCGGGAAGTAGCTTGAAACCCTATGTCGAATAACTTCTTACTGGTAGACAAGGTGATAGGTTCTTTAATTCCTTGCAAGGACACCGCGAGCCCTTTTCCAAGTGTGTACCCATGTTTAATCATGTCGATATAAACCATAATTGATGTGTTTTATAGGAAGGGTTGAGTGCACGAGGTTCCTTTCTCATATTGGTCTGCAACCACAATCTAGAAATCCTGGTAGACTATGTGCTCGCTGCCTTCTCTTGCTTCCAGGCATATGACTGATGGATCCCTGTAAATAGATTGCTCGTCCTCTCCATGGACCACAATTTACTGGTCTTCATACTCAAACTTAACCTTCTAGTGAAGATTAGATGGCACTGGCCCTGCTGCATGGATCCAAGGGCTTCCCAAGAGATAATTGTAGGAAGTGTCCATATCTATGACCTGTAATGTAACTTCAAAATCTATAGGACTAATTGTCAAGACAAAATAAATCTCCCCTATTGTGTCTCTCTTGATGCCATCAAATGCGCGCACGCACACATTGTTGGGTTTAATTTTCTCAGTCCCGATCTCCATTCTTTTTAGGGTCGGGAGAGGGCAAATATCAACCCCAAATCCGCCATCCACCATAACTCTTTGCACATAGTACCCTTCACATTTAACAGTTAGGTGGAGAGCTTTGTTGTGGGTAGCCTATTCTGGAGGCAGTCATTTTTTCGTGAATGAGATGCGGTTGACTTCAAAAATCATTCCTCTATTCTTTCCATTTGTTCAACTATGGTCTCTGCCGGAACATATGCTTCATTAAGTGTTTTGATCAGGATTTTCTGATGGTCGTTTGAACTTATCAGCAAGGATAGAAGTGAGACCTGAGTGGGGGACTTTCTGAACTGCTCAATTACGGCGTATTCAGAGGTTTTCATATTTTTGAAGAATTCTTCTACCTCTCCGACACTGATTAGCTTCTTTGGCGGAAAGCGTTTCTGCTTGCTTTTGTTCAGTTCTTCCAGGTTGAGGTATTTCTCTGATGAGTTTATCACAACTGCTTCCCCAGTAATTTATTTTCCTTTGTACGTCACCACCATCTTGTTGTAATTTTAGGGGAAGATAGTGGTGTCCTTTATGGGATTCTGTGGTGTGCGGCTAATAACCATGGGCTCATTCAGCATTGGTGAAATTATCGGCCCTTGTGCCACATAAGTCCCTTTCGGTATGTATATTTTAGGGACATTAGGCATAGTCTTGCTGTGTTGCAATCTTTTGGGAGGGCTTAACACAAACTGTTCCTTCCTAGGTGCCCTGGGAACATAAAGAACGAAATCTTTAGAAGGTCATGTCCCTTTGTTTGTTTCATCCTCTCTTGTCGCTGGAAGAGTGGAGTTACCTTTTTTCTCCTCCTTAACTTGTTTTGGTGTCTCTTTGGGTTTCTTCTATACATCAGTAATGGCGATGATAGTTTTCAGAGCCGGATCAAATTCTCGGTCTTCACAAATCATGCCAATAATTGGCCCGTTATTGTGGGCAGGAAATGGGTTATTGGTCACGTTGGGAGCTTCTTCGTCCCTTAGTACCACCTTTTTTTGTTCTATTAAGCTCTCAAATGCCCACTTGACGGTCCAACAACTCTCAGCATCGTGTCCCTCGGCCCCTGAGTGATAGGCACATTGAGTAACTGGACGGTAAAAGGGGGATTCTATGTTTTACCGGTTTTGGGGTACAGGCTGCAACAGACCCATTTGGACCAGCTTCTGGAAAATGCTAGAGTATCATTCGCCAATTGGTGTAAAGTTGGTCCTTCTGGGTGGTTCCTGGGGATTGTTTTATAGAGGGCGAGGATTATACTGAGCTTGGGGAGGAGGGTTGTTTTTGGGTGATGGAGCTTGGTTTTGATTGTAGTGTTGTTGGGAATTCATTATTGGATAAGGTTGAGGCATTACGGCATATGCCGCATCTTGGTGGGGGTAGAAATAACGTGGGGTATTGGAAAAATAGCCTCGGGGTTGCTGGGAGTTTCTTATACTGGAGGCCATCATTGTTGATTCCTCTTTCTTCTTCCTATTGTGACCCACTCTGGATTTCCTAGGAAGTTTCCCTTATGGAGGATTTTCTTAGAATGCGACCGGTTTTTAGACCGTTTTCAACCATCTCTCCGATTTTTATCGCTTCCGTAAATGGCTTGCACATGGCGGATATCATATTCTGGAAGTAGTCGGCCTCCTGAGCTTATAAGAAAACGCTGACCATTTCTGTCTCGTCCATCGGAGGCTTTACTCTGGCAGCTTGCTCACGCCACTTAATAGCGTATTCCCCCTTTCCGATTCTTTTTCTTGAGGTTGGGCAAAGAATTCTTGTCCGGTGCTATGTCCACGTTGTATTGAAATTCTCTGACAAAGTCCCGGGAGGTCATCCCATATATGCTAGTGGGATATATTTTGGTTCATGTACCACTCAGACGCAATCCCGACCAAGCTCTCCTCAAAGTACGTCATTAAAAGCTCTTTTTTTCCACCTGCTCCTCTTAGCTGGTTACAATATCTTTTTAGATGAGCAATGGGATCCCCGTGTCCGTCATATTTCTCAAACATTGGGGTTTTAAACCCGAGAGGTAGGTGAACATTTGGGAATATGCACAAGTCGGCATAAGAAATACTTTTCTCACCACTTAATCCCTGTATGTTTTTGAGACTCTACTCAATGCTTCTCATTTTTCGAGCCATCTCTTCCTGCTCAAGGTTCCTTTTCTCTTGTCCCACGGCGGCTTCATGGCGAGGTTGCTGAGGGTATGAGTTTGGGGTAACATGAGTTGCGTCCATATGGAACGACGATGTTTGAAAGGTAAAGGCCGACGGCTCAAACTTTTGCCCAGCTACTGTTGGCGGAGCCGTGGCAGAGGTATGAGGCGCGGTAAAAATGTTGGAGGATACACCAGAAAATAGTGTCTGGGGGCGGACCTCAGGAGGCATTCCGGTGAACTGAGCTGACATAGTCAGGTACCCGAATGGGGTAGCTGTGTAATTGATAGGTATGCTGGAGGTTCCGCCTGTTCTAGGAACCAACTCGGGAAAACCAGGGATGGTGCTGGGAGGTTCCCTACCACTAGACCAGGCGTCCCATATTTCCAGCATGCGGCAACGCAGAATTCTATTTTCTTTAGCCGTGGCTGACTCAGATGTCGGGATGACCGAGCTTGGGTTATCCTCGGAGGAGTTAATGATTAGTAGGTGACTTTAAGAAGTCATTTCAACACTCCCTTTTGATCTGGTGAAGTATGGGTGTGAAGCCAGATTACCGCAAACACCAACCACCTAAAAAAAAACACCTTTAAGAGTGAACCATAAATTGGTTAGTGGGAGATATTAACACATAGGGAATCATATGTTGGGATGCGATGCACCCAAGCAATTAAACGTCTTTCTAAAATGTTTGCAACAATTGTGTTTTTCATCCCGGCTATAATATCCTCTCTTGTTTCGTTCTTTTTTTTTAGTTCTTTTATTCTTTTCTTTTAGGGCTATGAACGAATCCTAAGTGGATTGCCTATGTATCATGACGCCGCATGAACCAGATCATTATGTAGTTAAAGGAATAAATACAAAAGGAAATAAACATTTTGATTTTCAAATTTCTCATTCATTAGATAAAACTTCAAATTTCATTCGTTACAAAAGACTCTAACATACGTTCTTGGAAATTTAAAACTACAAAATACTCCGTCATACTTTCTTGAATATTTAAAAACTACAACTGACTTAAAGTAGATTCAAACAAGACTACAAGAAATAAATGAAATACAATCTCAAAAAGGAAAGAATACATAAGTTCTTCTACTGCTCCAAGGGTCGTGGGACATCATTCGATCTCACCACAGGCCTGCATGCCATGTCTTGCTGGAGGCGGTACAGGTCATCCATTATCTTGTGGACGAAAATCATTATCGTTTCAAAGAAAGTAGTTCAGGTTATAGCTTCACACTCTTGGCATTTTGTCACAACATAATCAGCGATTTCTCTTACTCTTTGTCTGATGATACCCTTTTCCTTGAGTAAGCGCCCGATCTGTTGGGATCTAGCCTCTAAAACATGGGCGTCCTTATCATTCTGTTCTTGCAACTGTTGTAAGTCATCCTCAAACTGTGCCATCATGGTATAACATTGTTCTCTTTTTGCCTTGAAGCTTTTGGCCATTACGTTCTCGAGGGTGGCCACCTTTTCCTTCAAGCCTGTGACTTCTTGGTCATATTTCCTTTTCAGTTTCTAACAAACTCTGCTCTTTCCTCTGCACTTCTTGTCAATTTTTCCCGAACTCTGGCCAGTTCTTCTTCAGCTTTATCCAGATCATCCCCATAGCTGCATAATTTATGCTTCAGACTGTTGATAATTTATGCTCTCAGGGTTCTCAACAACTATTTTCAATTTCTGGATATGGGCCCGGAGAGCCTCATTTTCTTTGGTTAACCTATTTTTTTCCCCTTCAACTGTGGCGGTTTGTAGAGTGTTTTCAAATTTGATTTCCCTGATCTAATCTTCTAACTTGCTTATGGTAGCTCGGTAGTTATTTTCCTTTTCTAACAAATCCCAATTCTCTTGTGTTTGCTCAATGTATTTTTCTACGTGGGGTCTCTTTGCGGGACGTTCTTGCTCTTGATGCTCTCTGCCCACTCTACCGTACCAAGAAGTGTAGCCCGACTCTACTTCCCCTCTAGACAAATCTGTTACCCCAGTTTGTGGATCCAAGAATCTGCACTGATGCCAGATCTAGCGGACCCTGTCCTCTGGAAATGCAGCTCTTGGGCACAATTCAATTACTTGCCGACTTAGTTCTTCATCTTGTGGAACATTTTTATTCCTTCCTAGTTATCGCAAAACCTGATGTGGGGCATATGGTTGAATACTTAGGAGACCCATCAACAGAATATATCATACTTCGGCTGACATATAGATGACTTCATTGATACGGAGCCACCCAAATGTCCACTCGATTTGGTCGGCAGTCAAAGAACTCAAGTGTGCAAGCCAGTCTTCTGAGCCTCCTGGGAATTCATGCCCCTCTACCCGAGTCCTATATTCTTCAATGCAATTTAGGCCATTCAGACCGTAATTCATATACCTTGGGCGACGACAGAGATGTTCGATCATCCAGATTTGTAGAAGCAGGTTGCACCCCTCAAAGAATTTTCCCCAGACTGGCAAACTATTAGAACGCGGTAAATCTCAGCTCAGTATAAGTGTGCCATTTGATATTTTCATCATGAAACCTGCCACTCCCATAAGTTCAATATATATGTGTCCGTCACTCCTTGGGAAGATTAAGGTACCCAGGAATGCTACCACGAAAGCCAAACCTCGACAGGCCTCCAATTTAGCTTGGTTCTTCTGATGAGTCAGACAAGTGTTATAAGCTTCATAACCCTAAGGATCTCCGCAGAGACTGTATAGGAAATAGAAAGTGCAGAACCCCTCAGATAGGCGTGGGTCTTGGATATCATGGATGATGCTTAGCAAGCCTAAGAACTTGTGGGGAGTCACAACCCTGGGAGCTACTGGATATCGACTCCTGAGATTTTCACTTAGGCTACCATACCCCGCTATTTCCTCTAGCGTGGGTGTCAACTCAAAGTCCGAAAAGTGGAACACATTGTGAGCGGGGTCCCAAAACGATCCTACGTCCTCGATGATGTTCAATCTTGGCTTAATGTTTAGAAGACTAGTGAGCCCGCCGAAGGCTTTTACCGAGGACTTTCTGCTAACTTCCCCCAGGTCCCTCCACCACATATGGAGTCCCACGGGAATTTCCTCGACAGCTCTAAAGGGTATATTGTTGACAGTGCTCATCCTGCACATCTATTAAGTGATTTGGTTAAGGAAAAATCAAAGACATATTTTTTTTTTACCAAGGGTAAAGAAAAGTGCTATTTTTGCAAAAACTTTGTAATCAAGTTAATAATGGACCAACTTTGCGAATTCGGCCCCTCAACACTTCGGGTAAGAAGTTTGTAGGGTTTTGCTTCCTAGTTGGGTTAAAAATTTTGGAAAAGACCACAGGCGGCTATTTTTGCGAAATAGCCTTCTGGCGTCCGGTTGGGTAAATTTGGCTATTTATGCAAGAACAGCGTCACCTAACTTTGTTTAGGACCGTATTTTTTATTTTGATTTTTAAAAATAAGGTTGAACCCGATGAAGGTTGCCTACGTATCCCACACCGGTGAGAATCAAATAATACGTAGTTCGGGAAATCTCGACACAATTTTGAAAAATATGAACCGACTCATTTCATTTTGAAATTCTATTTTCCTTGTTTCTTTTCCTCTATTTTTCAAAAATTTTGAAAGAGTTTTGGGATGATTTTGGATATCGGGTTTTTTCAAAAATCGGATAAATCTCCTATTCTACTTCTCTCTTGGTTTTTCTGTTATTCTCCTTTTTTAAAGCCGGTCAACAAACAAACCAAAACACATAGCAAGTAGGATGCATCAGGATGGTCTTTTATTTCGGGATCACCTGTCCTAGACGGACCCAACCCCTGTGTTGAGTCCCCTAACTCAAAATGCACGTGTTGCAAATAATCGTCCCTACTAGGGATCCGACATGAGGATATGTTATACTAGGTTTATATCCTAGAGTTTTGTTCTAGACAAGGCTTACCCGAGCGGACAACTCGAGCCGAGGTCGGGGCAACGTACCGAGAATACATAAGCTTCACCGGCTTTGCAACTTGTCCGTACCTCGTTCTAAAATTTGGATGACTCTACAAGAAACGAAGTCACACGAAGTGCACACTTTGCAGATGATTTAGAAGACTTAGAGAGAAGAAGGGTTTCGGCATAGTTCATATGGAATTCAGATAAATATCAAAGCGGTAAATATGGCAATTAGCACATCAGGTTTAAACACGTAAAATCATACAAGGAAAGCCAAAACATAACACTTATATATGCTCAAATTCTTGAACCCTGAACCAGAGAGTATGGGTTCGATCCCCAACAGATTCGCCAGAGCTGTCCCACCTCCTTTTTCACCCTGGATTAATGAAGGGTAATAAGGGAGTTTTTCCAATTAAAGTGACATTATTCGATTTTGGAATTTATTATTATTTCAGATTCGCCACCCGAATTTTTGACGGTACTCCGGGACACCGTTTTGTTTTGAAAATCCCAAACCGAAGAAATTTAGACTTTGTTTTGATTTGTCTGCGACCAGAAATCCAAGTAAGGAATTATGTTAACCCGGGAGAAGGTGTTAGGCAATCCCGAGTTCTGTGTTTCTAGCACGGCCGCTTACTATTAATATTTGGCCTAAATTATCTAGTTATTTACGTACATAGAACCTATTGTTCATTTAGCCCCTTTAATTTTTAAGTCGCTTTTAATATTTATGGATTTATATTGAAACAAGTCACGTTGGCGTGCACTTGATTGTTTTGGAGACGTTATAATTGCGCCACATGAAATGCACCCGCAATTACAACATGTGATTTTTATTATTTGAAGTTAGAGTCGGGGCACAAGTTGTCACACCCGAGTGTAGATTATGTATGGTCTTGACTATGGTCGTGGCAGTTGAAAAGGCTTATTTGAATCAATATTTGATTGTTCTCTAAGTTTTGCAATTGTTAATCTAAAAGGGGTAGTTTTAGCTTACGGGATATGTACAAAGTCATCTTACTATCTAATCAAGTAATGATCTTGAATTTTACTATATCCAAAGTATGTTTCCTAAGCTTATTTATAAGACTAGTTTTAAGGAAAATTTCAGTTTAGGGGATCACTCCAAATCTGTATGAAGCTAAATTTAGTAGCCTGGTCTATTTGAATCATTTGCTTGGTTTGGACTGATTAAGGCTATATTTGGGCCAGTTTCTTTTTAGGAACAGCCTAGGTATGTTATGCACAAAAATTACACGACAAGGGAGACAATTCAATTCAGCACTTTCCAGATCTACGGTTATGCATAAAATTAAGAACGAACTTGAAACTCGTTTTTCTAATAGTTATTAAACAGTAGAATGAAGAATCGCTCCAACTAGTTTTTAACTCGGTTTATTCAGGGATAACGGGGTTACGCGAAATTTGAGACTCTATGAATATCAAATTAAAACATAAAGACCCGCCTTATACTTGGGCTCAATGATTGGAGGCCCAATCTGTCATGGCGACCTCTTATGGGCTGTTTACTAGCCCATTTTGATTACACTCCAATCCTTAAATTTTCAAAGACAATCAAAAATAGGGATTAACCAAAAAATTGTAGACTGGCTGAACTTTAATGGATGAGGGGGGACATATTTACAGTAGACAATTGATTTTTTGGCAAAAGGCTAAGAAAAATGAATAGCTAACATTACTACTATGTTCTTGAGTTAGGCTTCATCAAATGCCTCCTTCGATTCCTAGGGTTTATGGGCCCCTTATCCTGCCCTTTCGTATAGCTGGTTATATGCATCTTTAGTACTTAAATCTGACCAACTGGTGGTCAGATTTGAGTCCATGATGTTATCCTAGTATACATAGAGCCATAGGCAAGCAATAAAGAAAAATATTAGAAGTTGAACTATTAGGCATATTTAGGCAAAACAAAAATTAGCAAGAAAGGAACCGTAATCAGGAAATGTCACTTAAACTTGTATGGAGTTATCAACACATAGCAACTGAAGCTTAAAGAAACCTTTACCTAATCAAGGAGATAGTATACCAGAAGAATTTCTATGAGAAAATTTGTAGAAATTCTGTAGTGTAACTTTCAGTTTTTTTCCAGTAGTCCAAAGATGTCTTTTTCGGCAGTAAAAGTGTTTTTAGTGGTAAGAAGTGTGTGTATATACAGGAGTTTTAGGATATGATATTCTCAGCATATTCCTTATCCAATAAGCTAAAAATAGTACAAATACAGCTGTCAACCCTATCATTTTGGGAAAGTTGCACCTATTCTACAAAATTCTAGCCCTTGATATTACCCTTTTAACCCCAAAAAATCTGATTTCCTTATTCGGGAAGGTTCTTGGGTTGTTACACCCGAGATTCCTTAACTAAAAATCCTAAATCACCCCTCAATATCTCATAGAATTCTATTTTTAGTAATTAAGAGTTATATTATTTACTAATTTGATTTTAAGTAATAATCAATACTTAATGAGGTCACTTACGTTAATTTCTACGTTGAAGAACTTTAGCTTGAAGTAGTTTAGACTTAGATTTAACTATGATCAACTCAATTTCGAAAATTTGGCTTAATCATCCTATTTGAGTGATTAATTCAATAACTAACCTTAACCAAATTGATTTTTAACACCTATTTAAGCGAGCCAATTTTAGGAATTAAGTTAGGTCCTTAGACTTATGTTAATTACATTATCTATTTCAGTTTCAGATGCATACTTAATTAGTCAAGTAGATTTATCTCTTTATTACCTAATTAATAATTACCTAATCGATTAATTTGGGTGAGTGATTAAACTTTTAGATCATACTGAAATGAAACGACAAATTAGGGTAAATAAGTTTAGCTTTAAACACAATTCAACAAATAAGTCTATATCCTAAAACCCAAAAACTAAGCAGGGAATCAATCAATGACAACTAACCAACAATGATTATCTTTCGCAAATTGCTACACCAAATTAATTACCAGAAACAGTTACACATACATGACTTGGTTTTATTTAGAAATTTAAGACTACCTTCCTCTAATCAGACAGTGTTGAACATGAATTAAGAAACCAAATAGAAAAATTATGAATCCTAACTCAACGACATTGATGAAAACAGTAACATAAACATGTGTACTAAAACAGTCATGCATACGGTTTTTTTAAGAAAACCGAAGAAAAGACAGGAAGGGAAGGGCGGGATACCAGTAAGAATGATTTTGGTCAACTCCGGCGAGCTCGAGATAGACTCTAACTTGCATGAATCGATGGCTCTTGTCAAGAGCCTTCAACTCATGTGAGTTTTAGTCACAGAGTCATAGAAAATCAGCTTTACAAGGTTTAGGGTTTTTCATTGGATTATCAGATTTTACATAGGTCAAAATAGAGTGATTCTTTGGGAAAACTAAACCTAGGAGATGATTGGGGGGGTGAAGGAGGTTGTAGGGTAAAATTTTGGAGAAGATTGGTGGATATCCGCCGTTGGTAGGCTATTTACGGTCGGCGGAGGCGGTGAGT
>ML446226.1:190281-227015 GCA_005239535.1 Nicotiana rustica | reverse complement strand
AACTTATATAGTTGGGGGGGGGGGGAGTTTGGGAGCCTTTGGATCAAATCGATCCAATGGCTGGGATTGGAGGGGACAAAACAAGGTCGTTTGGGTAATATATAGGGTTGGCCGAATAATGGGGTTTGGCAGGAGTGTATTGGGTAGTGGGAAAGGAGTATTGGTCCTGGGTGCATTGGCCAAGGTCCTATTTTTGGTCTTTGGAACACTTAGGTTAAGTAATCAACCTAACTAAATCATTCTAATTAATTTTAAATTAATCTTGACCTAATTCCATCTAATTATAGCTTAATTAATGAGTAAATTAAAGTGAGACTATTAGTTTTAATACAGAAGACTTAGAGAAGAAGGGTTTTAAAAGATGACTTATGATCATACAGTGCAAATAATTCACGAAAAACAATTAAGTTTAATAAAATTCCATAAAATTGAATTGTTTTCAAATTTTTAAGAGTATCTAATAGGGGGAAATTACATGCTCACATATTTCATGACATTTTTATATGACGGTAAAAACATGTCATTAAAGGTAAAATAATAAGTTTAAAGTTAATGAACTTCATAATATAGTTAGATGTTATTCCATTTCTAAAGAATAAAAAAGAGTATCATACAAAATTAAACATAAGGATTATGACTAAAAACAATATATGTATATACACGATTTAACAATATCTCTTTTGTTTTTACCCTCCAAATTTCTTTTGTAGAATATATTATTTGGTGGAATAGATACTAGGGCAGCTGCAATAGTTTGGGGAATGACATCCTTGACAAAGAACCCAAAACCTATGAAACAAGTTCAAACAGAAATTAGAGAATCAGTAGGGAAGAAAGGCATGGTGAATGAAGATGATATCCAAAACCTACCTTATCTCAAAGCAGTGATAAAGGAGACATTTAGATTGTATTCACCAGTTACACTCCTAGTGCCAAGAGAACCAATGCAGAAATCCATATTAGAAGGGTATGAAATTCAACCAAAAACTATTATTCATGTTAATTTTTGGACTATCGCGAGGGATCCCGAACATTGGGAAAATCTAGAAGAATTTATACAAGAGAGAGTTTTGAATTGCAATATTGATTTTAAGGGCCAAGAGTTTGAGTTGCTTCCATTTGGAGCAGGGATGAGAGGTTTCCCAGGTATTGCACTTGTGTTGCAACTTTGGAGCTTGTACTTTCCAATCTTTCAAATGGGAGTTGCCTTGTGAGATGAACATACAAGACATTTATTAGATGTTTTCCTAGGCTTACCTTGCATAAGAAAAATGCTCTTTGCCTTGTTTCCCGTAATTAGTTCTAGACTACACCTATTACTTATTAAGTTTTTAGCACTTTTTTCCTATTTAATTAGGCCAAAATAAAAGAAACACCTTTCCCACTTGTCTCCGTGTGATAAAGGTCATGGATACGAACCGTGAAAGTAGAGGTGCCAAATGGGGCGGGGCGGCTGCGGAGAAAACTAGCATATACCCAAAAAAAATTCAACCCCACCCGCGTAGCATAATTTGTTGTTTCAATCCGCCCCGCCGCGCCCCCTGCCCCTCTCATAATTTTTTTTCTTTTTCTTTTTCTTTTCTATAATGAATGCTCTGCCAGATTGAAGCAAAACTCAAGAAGTCACATAGCAAATCGAACATTTTTTTCGATGCGAATTATAAGAAGTAGATGGATATCCAATTAAGTTAAAAAGTAAAAAAAGAAAAGACTTCGAACCAAAACTTTATTTAAGTACTGTTAATGATGCTTTTCCATATACACTCGTTGAATTTCTTTCACAATGTTGGTAAAAAAGAGTTAACTATTAAAAAATTATTGCTCTGCAATTGAATTTGGAAAAGGTGTTTTATTTAATACTCCTATATGGAAAAGGTACAGGTGTACTCTCAATCAAAGAAAAATAAGTAAACAGTTAATTGAAATTCTTACAAAATAATTCTTTTTTAAAAAGTAAACAGAAATATTCAACTTCATGATTGTGCAAATGAGTTTGTGATTGACATAGAGAGTATAGATACTGGACAAACATCGTTTTAGGTCTTCAGTTCAAAAGACTTAATTACCCAAGCCGCAACGCGCCCTGCCCCGCCTGGCTTCTTAAAGAAATAATCTGAACTCGCCCTGCACCCGCAAATCCTCTAACCCGCTCTGCCCCACATGTTGAAAATATTAATGGTATCTCAAAAGGGAATGTTCAATATTTTAATTTGGAATTTTTTTTCTATGAAATATTATATTTCTATTTACTTATTATTTAACAAATTATTTTACATTTAATAAAGTCAAACTAGTCGTTATTTAACTGTTAAATATCCGTTAACTAGCTGTTTGAGAAACACCTATATAAACATGGTGTTTGGAGAGCTAAAGATACACTTTCTAACACAACCTTCTAAATCTTCTTCTTCCTCCTATACGCTGGGTTTCTTTGTAGAATTTTCTACTAGTTGTGTTCCCAGTTTAATAACTGGAAAAGCTTGTTGAATCCTGGGGATACGGCTAATTTTTTTATCACTGTGTGGGCAAAATATCCTAAAGAGCAGTGTCCTTGACACGCCTCAAGCTAATTCTTATTCTTCGTAGCCAATGTATTTCCAACAATCTTATGGATAATTTCATTTTTTTTTTATTATGGAGAATCAAATTTGATGTTGTCAAAGTTACTGTTCTAATTTAGAAAATGTGACCTACACTTCAAGTTTGCAGAATGGCGTTATGGAGAATACCACTTATGGAATTTTGATGAACTTTAAAGAGATACGGCAATATCTTCCCATTGATATGTTTTGCGTAACATTATATCTTAGTGTCAGGTATGCGTAATTGAACTAATATATACCTCTTCAATATTTATTCTTTCTTGCTTATTCTCGTGATAACATAATGGACAGATAAATTTTTGACATCAGAATGATACATATAATGTCCTTTCAATTTTAGATGTGTTTATAGTTGTACATTATTTTTTGATGTGAATTTGTACTTATAATTTTTTATGTGCATTTTGCATAGTAAAAGATATTGCACTGATTTTGCAATTCTCTTGATCTAGAGTGTTTTAAATATTCTTTTTAACATCTTGAAGAGGAAGTATGATATTAGTTAGTTCGGTAGTTGTAGAATTTCCTGACATGTCAAAAGGAAAATTTGCTTATGTTGCTTGAGATCACGAGAATAAATGGTATTTACATTTATATACTATTTAAAAGGTTGATGACCTTTTTGTCATGAATTTGATATCTCTGGACATACATATTTTCTAATTTGGAGATAAAATATTTTTGTTGACGCTATATTATTATCCTGTTACTTATAAATAACTCCTTATGAGTTTTGAAAAGATTATCTTCTTAATGATATAAAATTTTCGAAAGCATGGGGTCAAGAATGTATTGACAACGGTTATGTAGCATTCTCATAAGGGGAATAATGAGGAAAAATATTTATTATGATTATTCTAATGAAGCCTTACAAAATTGAGATTTGTTGTGGCAGAAATATATTAATAGATTAAAAATATGTTGTATTTTTGGCTATGAAAAGTTATTTCATTCAGGATCTCCTAGTCATTTGGGTGCTGAAGAAATTGTTGAATTATGATTTGTTTCTTATTGATTTGGGATATTTTTATAGAAGTTAAAGTTGCTTCAATATTTAAAATTTTATTTTGGTGCTTGACTATGGTAGATACATAATGAAAATAAATTATTATGTGTTGAAAGATGTTTCAAAAGGCACTTGTACAGAAGTCAAGTTTTATTTCATTTGAGATTATTTTATGCCTTACTTGAGAAATACTATGAGTTAGTATTTTGTATGTGAACTTTCCATTGTATTGGAAGAATGCAATGATGATATTGAATCTTTGATTCAGATGATAAAAAGATCACTAGTTATTTTGTGATCACCTTTTGGTGGGGTGTTATGGTATTGAAATTTTCTGGCAATAAGCGTGATTAAGCAACCTCTTGGTGAATATTTAAGCCGACAATATTTGTGTCAATGAATTGTGATTGTCGAGATGCAATATCCATTGTAAAAAAATAAATCTTTCAATGAGAAGAGTAAATAAATACTCTTGAGATATAATGTGATAAAGCAATTGCTTGGAGATAAGAATTTTTATACATATTATGGGTAGTCAAAAAAGGATTTGGCCGATCCTTTGACTCATAAGTGAAACATTGAGGGGTTGAGATTTTTTTCCAATTTGAGATCTATCAACAATGATAGTAATCAAACCTATGTGATTGGAGATCCCATGAAGTAGGTTCATATGGCTAATAACAAATCATTAGTTGGTGAACTATGCACTATGAAATTATGTCTCTTCCAATGGTGTTGTGTATAGTACAAGATTGCAAGGAATTTGAGGCTAAGTTATTAAACTCTTAATCATATAATCCATAACCTTTTATAGGCGGTGTATTGCGCTGTAGAATACACTTGATGGATGGACCGATATGAGTGTGGAATAGGGCTACTCCTATGAAATTTCTGGAAAAATTTTTTAGATCACTCTTGAAAACTAGGCGCACACATAGCTTATTAAGCGCAAAATCGTGAGAACAACAAAAATTATGGGGGTCTAATATGATTGTGATGACCCAAAAGGTCATCCCTTATTTTATAAGTCAAAACTGTGTTCTGAGGCCTTAAAAATCTCCTTTTATCTCACCATGTTTTACGTGCGCATCCTAGGCTAGCTTATGTGTGAAAAACTGAGAAAAAAATGCTAAATTGGCCTTAATATTTAATTTAAGTTGACTTCGAAAAATATTTTTGGTAAACGGACCCGGACCCGTGATTCGACGTCCCCGGAGGATCCGTAGGAAAATATGGGACTTGGGCGTATGCCAGGAATCTAATTCCGAGGTCCCAAGCCCGAGAAATAAATTTTTGAGAGAAATTGATTTACTTAAAATATGTGAGTTCTTGGAAATTTGGTTATATTTGAAATTGACGGTAGCGGGCCCGTATTTTGGTTCTGGAGCTTGGAACAGGTTCAATATGATATTTGAGTTGTGTCTGTAAGATTTGGTATGAAACGAATGTTGTTTGACGTGATTTAGACCCATATTTGTAAAATTTGAAACTTTGAATGTTTTGAGATTTTTCTCTGATTTCTATGCTAAATTTATTGCTTAAGATGTTAATTTGACAATTTGATCGCACGAGTAATTCCGTAGGATATTTTTGGGGTAATGTGCATGTTTGGTTTGGAGCCCCGAGGGATCGGGTGAGTTTGGATCGGTATCAGAGTGTTTCAGACTTAGAAAAATCTCGTGTGAGTTGTTGTTTCAGGTGTCCTAGGATTTTATCTTCCCGATCGCGGTACAACCCACGCGATCGTGGTGCACAAGCTGGGCTGGGGAAGTGTTTCTTCCACTCAATCGCAGGGTCTTGGTCGCAATCGCGTAGTGTACTAGAGGGGGCTGCGGGAGTCCTTAGGTTGTTCTTCGCGAACACGGTCTCATGCCCGCGAACACGGTGGTCAAGGGGGGGTAGACCATCGCGAACGCGAGCAACTTATCGCGATTGCGTAGGTTTTTTGGCCTCAATGCTCTGCGAACACGGCACACTCCTCGTGATCGCGTCGAGCGTCTGCCCAGGCGTTTAAAACAGAATCAAAAACGGGAAATAGCCATAATTTTGTATCTCCTTCCATAGAATCCGACCTTGGGCGATTTTTGAAAACGAATTTCATCACTAAATCATAGGTTCGTGTTCTTAATCTCATTTTCTTCATTTTCCAGTAACACCCATTAGATTTCTAGCCCTAGATCATGTTCTTAAGGGTAGAAAATTGGGGATTGGGTAGATTTAGGGCTTTTTGAATAATTGGATATTTAGACCTCGTTTTGAGGTCGGATTTCGAAACTAATTACTTATTCAGGCTCGTGGTTGAATGGATGATCAGGTTTTTTTTCGAACCTCGTGTTTTGACCATGGGTCTCGGGGTAAATTTTTGACTTTTTGGGAAGAATGATGTAATACCTATAATTAAGAATTGAGATGGAATTGGTTGGTATTTATTAATGTTATTGAGGTTAATATGTCTAGATAAAAGTGAAATGGAGTCAAATTCAAAAGGGAAAGCTGTAATCGAGGCTTTAGTTTGGTCGTGTAA
The DNA here is from genome assembly GCA_005239535.1 of Nicotiana rustica. Lineage (NCBI taxonomy): Eukaryota > Viridiplantae > Streptophyta > Magnoliopsida > Solanales > Solanaceae > Nicotiana > Nicotiana rustica. Next base: position 220,882 of record ML446226.1, on the reverse strand, counting down.
TCCGAGGTAAGTGTTTGGCTTAACCGTAGCTTGAGGGAATAGGTGTTGTGTCCTATTTGCTATGTGTGAATATCATGTTCATCGTATATGTGATGTGATGAGTACCTATACGTTGATGTCAAGTATGCTCGGGAGTCGAATATTGTGATTTATGTGATTTTCCGTAAGTGATATTTGAGTTTCATCTTATAGTTATCCATGTTGGTGGAAATTCCTTGATATTGAGTATTGTTGAATATTTGTTTTCAGTTGAAATTTCTTATGTGAAGTTATGTACTAAGTGAGATTGGATATAGATTCTTACCCTTGTCGGGAGGTTTTAGGTTATTTCTATTTACCCCATTATTGGTTCATTGTTGGATTGCTATCATTTGATGTGTTTAGGTGAGGAATAGTGTAAAAGCACGAAAGGTAATGACGTGCGTGAGATTTTGAGTGAATGTTAATGCACGAAGGGTGATGTCGTGCCGATATTGTGATTGTAAAAGAACGAAGGGTGTTGTCGTGACATGATATAAGATATAATTCACGAAGGATAATGTCGTGCCATGATATTGTGAGGTAAAAGCACGAAGGATGATGTTGTGCCTAATATATTGACTCTGATGGTGAGGACGACAGTAAAAGCACGAAGGGTGGTGCCGTGCACTTGGTTTTGTATCACTATTCCATTGCTTAGATTGATATCTAAATTATGCCTTCCCTTGTTACTTTCATTATTCGATATGTCCCGCCCTCATCATCTTGCCCTTTTTCCCTTATGCTTAACTGTTTATTTCTCGTTGTATTATATTTCTTCGTATTCTATTAAACTGCACCGGTTGACTTTGGTTGTCGTGTCCTAGCCTCATCACTACTTCGCCGAGGTTAGGCTCGGCACTTACTCAGTACGTGGGGTCAGTTGTACTGATGCTACACTCTGCACTTTTGTGCAGATCCCGGTGTAGGACCCTACGGACCATAGATTGAGTTTGTTGGCTTCAGTCCAGTGGAGACCCCGATGTAGTCCTGAAGGCGTCCGCAGGCCTTGGCATACCTTTCTAGTTCTTTTATATTCTGTTCTAGTTATTTCAAAAACATATGTACTTATTTCATTCAGACAGTTATATGTATTATTCGTAGATAGTCAGTGAGATTGTGACTTCAAAATTCTTGGATTGGTTTTTGTGAAATTTCGTAAAGTCATACATTGAGTTTACATACCTTTCTTCATTTTTTTACTTCTATCTATGATAGTGTGGTCTTTTAACATGTTGTTTGGTAATAATAAAGGAATAAGATAAATTTAATATTTACGTTGGCTTGCCTAGCTGGTTCAACGTTAGGCGCCATCATGGTCCCGACGATGGGAAATTCGTGTCGTGATAAGTTGGTATCAGAGCACTAGGTTTCCTAGGTCTCACAAATTCACGGACAAGCTTAGTAGAGTCTGAGGGATTGGTATGGAGACGTCTGTGGTTTTACCCCAGAGGTTGCAGATTTTTTGAATGACTTCACATCTATTCTTCTCTGTCGTGCGATTTGAATTCTAAATGCTAACTGAATTTCTATTTTATTCTATCGCAGATGGTGAGAACGCGTGCTTCTTTATCCATTGATCAGCAGCCCGAGACTCTAGTTGCAGCTCCTACGAGAGGGCGAGGACGAGGACGAGGCCGTACTAGAGGCCGAGACAGGGGCAGAGCTCAGCAAGAGCAGCAGCCCTAGTGGCGGATCCTCAGGTAGAGTTTGCTGATAAGATTCCTTCCCAAACAGTCCTGGTTGCCACCCTTGTACTCCAGGATGCTCTGAGGGGTTCATTGCCACCCTTGTACTCCAGGATGCTCTGGTCCGTCTAGTGGGCCTCATGGAGTGTGTCGCTCAAGCAGGTTTGCTTCCTGCAACACCAGCTGTCTCTCAGGCTAGGGGAGGAGCCCAGACTCCCGCTACTCACACTCCGGAGCAGTTGCTCCTCAGTTTCAGACTCCAGTAGCTCCGCCAGCTGGGGTAGTTCAGCCGGATATTATGGCTTAGACCGGTGATGGGGTAGCTTTGTCTGCTGATGGTTTGTGGAGGTTGGACAGGTTCACCATGATTTTCACTACGGTGCATCTTCAGAGGATCCCCAAGACTATTTGGATAGTTGCCCTGAGGTTCTACGGAACATGGGGATAGTGGAGACCAATGGGGTCGACTTTGCTACCTTTCGTCTGTCAGGTTCCACCAAGACTTGGTGGAGAGACAATTTTTTGGCCAGACCATTTGGATCACCGAACTTGACTTGGGCCCATTTCACTCGGCTATTTCTGGAGAAGTTTCTTCCTATCACTTAGAGAGAGGATTAATGGAGGCAGTTTGAGCGTCTCCCGTAGGGCTCTATGAACGTTACTGAATACGTATCAAGATTTGTTACCTTGGCCCGTCATGCTATTGTGATACTCCCCACCGAGCGAGAGAGGGTGGGGAGATTTATTGAGGGACTAGCTCAGCCGATCTGATTGCAGATTGCCAAGGAGATAGGGAGTGAGATTTCATTCCAGGATGCAGCCAATGTGGCCAGACGAGTTGAGATGGTTCTATTGTAGGGGGGTGTTCAGGGGTCTGACAAGAGGCCCCGTCATTTCGGCAGGTTCAGTGGCGCCTCATTTGGAGGCAGGGATTCTTTTGGTAGGGGTCATCCTCCTAGGCCGTTTCATTCCGCACTTAAGGTTTCTCGCAGTTCTCCAGATGGTTGTGGTTCTCATATGCAGTATTCTGATCAGTTGCCCTACAGTTCACCAAGATCTCCTATCAGTGCACAACCGATTCTGGGTTTTCAGGGTGGTTACTCAGGTCGTCAAGGTCAGTTTCAGGGTCAGCAGCCTCAGCAGTCGTGGGCTTGTTATACTTGTGGTGATTAGAGGCACATTGCTAGATTTTTCACTCAAGCCTCGAGCAGTTCTCAGCACCAGGGTTCTTGTGCCATGGTTCCAGTACTAGGTGTTCCACCGCCCTGCTTAGCCACCTAGAGGTGGAGGTCGAGGTGTTAGAGGTGGAGGTCGGGTTGTTAGAGGTGGAGGCTAGGCCGCTAGAGGTAGTGGTCAGCCAGTAGGAGGCCGTCTCATGAACGTAGTTCGGATTGGTGGGGCCCAGCCCTGATTTTATGCTATTCCAGCCAGACCTGAGGCTGAGGCCTTCGATAGAGTTATCACAGGTATGGTTTCAGTTTGAAGCATGGATGCTTAAGTTTTATTTGATACAGGGTCCACATATTCCTACGTGTCATCTTATTTTGCTCCTTATTTGGTTATGCCTTGTGATTCTCTGAGTACTCCTGTATATGTGTCTACGCCGGTGGGTGATTCTATTATGATACTCCCCACCGAACGAGAGAGGATGAGGAGATTTATTGAGGGACTAGCTCAGCCGATCTGATTGCAGATGGCCAAGGAGTCATGGAGTGAGATTTCTTTCCAATATGCAGCCAATGTGGACAGACGAGTTGAGATGGTTCTATTGGAGGGGAGTGGTCAAGGGTCTGACAAGAGGCCTCGTCATTTTGGCAGGTTCAGTGATGCCTCATTTGGAGGCAGGATTCTTTTGGTAGGGGCCATCCTCCTAGGCTGTTTAATTCGGCACTTCAGGTTTCTCGCAGTGGTCTAGGTGGTTGTGGTTCTGATATGTAGTATTCTGAATAGTTTCCCTACAGTGCACCATCAGCTCCTATTAGTGCACCACCCATTTAGGGTTTTAAGTGTGGTTACTCAGGTCGTCAGGGTCAGCAGCCTCAGCAGCCGAGGTCTTGTTATACTTTTGTGATCAGAGGTACATTTCTAGGTTTTTCCCTTAAGCCTCGAGCAGTTCTCAACACCAGGGTTCTTGTGCCATGGTTCGAGTACTAAGTGTTCCACCGCCCGCTCAGCCAGCTAGAGGTGGGGGTCGAGGTATTAGAGGTGGAGGTCAGGCTGTTAGAGGTAGAGGCCAGGCCGCTAGAAATAGAGGTCAGCCAGTTAGAGGCCGTCCCATGAATATAGTCCAGACTGGTAAGGCCCAGCCCCGATGTTATGCTATTCCAGCCAGACGTGAAGCTGAGGCCTCTGATGCAGTTATTACAGGTATGGTTTCAGTTTGCAGTAGGGATGCTTATGTTTTATTTGATCCAGGGTCCACATATTCCTATGTGTCATCTTATTTTGCTCCTTAATTGGTTATGCCTTGTGATTCTATGAGTACTCTTGTATATGTGTCTACACAGGTGGGTGATTCTATTGTAGTAGACCGTGTCTACCGTTTTTGTGTTGTGGTTATTGGTGGGGTTCGGACCAGTGTAGATCTTCTGCTCCTGGATATGGTAGATTTTGATGTTATTTTGGGGATGGATTGGTTATCGCCTTATCATGCCATACTGGACTGTCATGCCAAGACCGTGACATTAGCATTACCGAGGTTGCATCGATAGGAGTGGATGGGGACTCCTAGTTATTCTTCAAGTAAGGTTATCTCATATATGAAGGCTCGGCACATGGTTAAGAAGAGGTTTTTGGCCTATTTGTCTTATGTTCGTGATTCTAGTGCCGAGTATGCCACCCGATAGGGATATTGAGTTTTGTATTGATTTGGCTCCGGGCACTCAGCCTATTTCTATTCCTCCATATCGTATGGCCCCTCCAGAGTTGAAGGAGTTGAAAGAACAATTGCAGGATCTACTTGATAAAGGCTTCATTAAGCCTAGTGTCTCGCCTTGGGGTGCGCCGGTGTTGTTCGTTAAGAAGAAGGATGGGTTGATGAGGATGTGTATAGATTATCGGAAATTCAACAAGGTTACCATCAAGAACAAGTCTCCATTGCCGCAAATTGATGATTTTTTTTATCAGCTTCAGGGTGCCAAGGTATTTTCGAAGATTGATTTGGGATCCGGCTACCATCAGTTGAGGATTAGGGCATCCGATGTCCATGAGACAGCTTTTCCCACTCAGTATGGGCATTGTGAGTTCTTAGTGATGTCATTCGGGTTGACAAATGCCCCAGTAGCTTTTATGGACTTGATGAACCGAGTGTTCAGGCCTTATTTGGATTCCTTCGTGATTGTCTTCATTGATGATATTCTAATTTATTCCCGCAACCGGGAGGATCACGAGCAGCACCTTCGAGTCGTTCTTCAGACTTTGAAGGATAGTCAGTTGAATGCTAAGTTTTCTAAGTGTGAGTTCTTGTTGAGCTCAGTTGCATTCCTGGGTCATGTTGTATCAGCAGAGGGTATCCAGGTGGATCCCAAGAAGATTTCAGCAATCAAGGATTGGTCTAGACCCACGTCAGCTACGGAGATTCGGAGTTTCTTCGGCTTAGCATGTTACTATCATAAGTTTGTTGAAGGATTTTCATCTATTGTAGCGCCGATGACCAGGTTGACTCAGAAGGGTGCCCAGTTTAGGTTGTCAAATGACTGTGAAACGAGCTTTCAGAAGCTCAAGTCAGCCTTGACCACGGCACCAATGTTGGTTTTGCCCATAGGTTCAGGGCCATATGTTGTGTATTATGATGCATCTCGGGTTCGACTTGGTGCAGTGTTGCTGCAGGAAGGAAAGGTTATTGCATATGCTTCACGTAAATTGAAGATCCACGAGAAGAATTATTCAGTTCATGATTTTGGCTTAGCAGCCATTGTTCACGCGCTGAAGATTTGGAGGCATTATATATAAGGCGTGTCTTGTGAGGTGTTCACGGATCACAAGAGTTTGCAATATTTGTTCAAGCAGAAGGAGTTGAATTTGAGGCGGAGGGGATGGTTGGATCTGTTGAAAGACTATGATATCACCATCTTATATCATCTGGGGAAGGCCAATGTGGTGGCCGATTCTTTGAGTAAGAAGTCAGCTAGCATGGGTAGTCTTGCTTATATTTCGGTCGGAGAGAGACCGCTTGCTTTGGAGGTTTAGGCTTTAGCAAATCGGTTCATGAGATTTGATGTTTCTGAGCCCGGCTGTATTCTAGCATATACAGTTGCTCGTTCTTCATTATTTGATCATATTCGAGACCGACAATATGATGATCCTCATTTGTGTTTTCTGAGGGCTATGGTTCGCCACGTGGATGCCAAGTAGGTTACAGTTTGTGATGATGGAGTTTTATGAATGTAGGGTCGTATTTGTGTACCTAATGTGGATGGACTTCGCGAGTTGATATTAGAGGAGGCCCATAGTTCCCGATATTCTATCCGTCTGGGCGCCGCAAAGATGTACCAGTTTTTGCCGCAGCATATTGGTGGAGGAGGATGAAGAAGGATATTGTGGCATATGTAGCTCGGTGCTTGAATTGTCAGCAGGTAAAATACGAGCACTAGAGACCTGGTAGATTGATGCAGCAGATTGAGATTCCTGAGTACAAGTGGGAGCGTATCACCATGGATTTCGTAGTAGGACTCCCACAGACTTAGAGAAAGCTCGATGTAGTATGGGTCATTGTGGATAGGCTGACCAAGTCAGCGCATTTCATCCATGTGGCAATCTCTAATTCTTCGGAGAGATTGGAAAATATCTACATTAGGTAGATCGTTCGCCTTCATGGTGTGCCCGTGTCTATTATTTACGACCGAGGTACGCGGTTTACCTCGCATTTTTGGAGGGCAGTTCAGCGTGAGTTGGGCACGAGGGTTGAGTTTAGCACATCATTTCTTCCTTAGACGGACGGACAGTTCGAGCGTACTATTCAGATTTTGGAGGATATGCTACGAGCCTGTGTTATTGACTTTGGAGGCTCTTGGGATCAGTTCTTGCCATTAGCTGAGTTTGCATACAACAACACCTATCAGTCAAGCATTCAGATGGCTCCTTATGAGGCATTAAATGGTAGAAAGTGTCGGTCACCGGTTGGGTGGTTTGAGCCGAGAGAGACTCGGTTTTTGGGTATGGAGTTAGTGCAGGATGCCTTGGATAAGGTTAAGATAATTCAGGATAGACTTCGTACAACTCAGTCCAGGGAAAAGAGTCATGCTGACCGCAGAGTTCATGCTGGCATTCATGGTTGGGGAGCGGGTATTGTTTCGGGTATCGCCCATGAAAGGCGTGATTAGATTTGGGAAGAAGGGAAAAATAATCCCTAGATTCATTAGTCCATTTGATATTCTTAACATAGTGAGAGAGGTGGCCAACATACTTGCATTGCCACCGAATTTATCAGCTGTGCATCCGGTGTTTCATGTGTCTATGCTTCGGAAGTACCACGGAGATCCAGCCCATGTGTTAGATTTTAGCAGTGTCCAATTGGACAAGGATTTGACCTGTGAGGAGGAGTCGGTAGCCATATTAGACCTGTCAGTTGAGATCAAATAGTTATCCTTCAGTTCGTGTCAAATGGAGAAGTCCGCCTGCCGTGGCAGCTACCTGGGAGTCCGAGTCCGATATCCATAGCCGTTATCCCCATATTTTTCCTGGTTCAGGTACTTTTCTATGTCCGTTCGAGGACGAAATGTTGTTTTAGAGGTGGAGAGTGTGATGAACCAAAATGTCATCCCTTGTTTTATAAGTAAAAACTGTGTTCCAAGTCCTTAAAAACATCCTTTTATCGCACCTCGTTTTACGTGTGCAGCCCCGGCATATATTAGGGGGACCCAGAGGGATAATGAGAGATAATGCACGAAGGATAATGTAGTGCCACGGTATTGTGAGGTAAAAGCACGAAGGGTGATGCCGTGCCGAACATATTGATTCTAATGGTGAGGACGAGAGTAAAAGAACGAAGGGTGGTGCCGTGCACTTGTTTTCATATCAGTATTTCGTTGCATAGATTGATATCTGTATTATGCCTTACCTCGTTACTTTCATTATTTGATATTTCCTCCGCTCAGCATCTTCGCCTTTTTCCCTTATGCTTAACTGTTTATTTTTCGTTGTATTATAGTTTTATGTATTCTATTAAACTGCACAGGTTGACTTTGGTTGTCATGTCCTACCCTCTTCACTACTTCACCGAGGTTAGGCTCGGCATTTACTTATTACATGGGGTCGGTTGTACTCATGCTACACTCTTTACTTTTGTGCAGATCCCGGTGTAGGACCCTACGAACCATAGATCGAGGTTGCTGCCTTCAGTCCAGTGGAGACGCCGAGGTAGTCCTGCAGTCTTCTGCAGGCCTTGGCGTCCCTTCCTACTTCTTTTATATTTTGTTCTAGTTGTTTTAGAAACAAATGTAATTATTTCATTCAGACGTTATATGTATTATTCGTAGATACTCTGTGAGCTTGTGCCTCCAAAATTATGGGATTGGCTTTTGTGAAATTTCGTAAAGTCATACATTGAGTTTACATACCTTGCACCATTTTTGTACTTTTATCCATGTTCGTGTTGTCTTTTCACATTTTAATTTGTAATAATAAAGGAATAAGATAGATTGAATATTTATGCTGGCTTGCCTAGCTGGTTCAATGTTTGGCGCCATCACGGTCTCGACGGATGTACTCATGCTACACTCTGTACTTTTGTGTAGATCCTGGTGTAGGACCCTATGGACCATAGATCGAGGTTGATGCCTTCAGTACAGTGGAGACCCCGAGGTAGTCCTGCAGGCGTCCGCAGGCCTTGGCGTCCCTTCCTACTTCTGTTATATTCTGTTCTAGTTATTTTAGAAACAAATCTAATTATTTCATTCAGACCGTTATATGTATTATTCGTAGATAGTCCGTGAGCTTGTGCCTCCAAAATTATGGGATTGGCTTTTGTGAAATTTCGTAAAGTCATACATTTAGTTTACATACCTTGCACCATTTTTGTACTTTTATCCATGTCCGTGTTGTCTTTTCACATTTTAATTTGTAATAATAAAGGAATAAGATAAATTGAATATTTATGTTGGCTTGCCTAACTGGTTCAACGTTTGGCGCCATCACGGTCTCGACGGAGGTACTCATGCTACACTCTGTACTTTTGTGTAGATCCCGGTGTAGGACCCTACGGACCATAGATCGAGGTTGATGCCTTCAGTACAGTGGAGACCCTGAGGTAGTCCTGCAGGCGTCCGCAGGCCTTGGCGTCCCTTCCTACTTCTGTTATATTCTGTTCTAGTTATTTCAGAAACAAATCTAATTATTTCATTCAGATCGTTATATGTATTATTCGTAGATAGTCCGTGAGCTTGTGATTCCAAAACTATGGGATTGGTTTTTGTGAAATTTCGTAAATTCATACATTGAGTTTACATACCTTGCACCATTTTTGTACTTTTATCCATGTCCGTGTTGTCTTTTAACATTTTAATTTGTAATAATAAAGGAATAAGATAAATTGAATATTTATGTTGGCTTGCCTAGCTGGTTCAACGTTTGGCGCCTTCACGGTCTCGACGGAGGTACTCATGCTACACTCTGTACTTTTGTGTAGATCCCGGTGTAGGACCCTACGGACCATAGATCGAGGTTGCTGCCTTCAGTACAGTGGAGACCCTGAGGTAGTCCTGCAGGCGTCCGCAGGCCTTGGCGTCCCTTCCTACTTTTGTTATATTCTGTTCTAGTTATTTCAGAAACAAATCTAATTATTTCATTCAGACCGTTATATGTATTATTCGTAGATAGTCCGGGAGCTTGTGACTCCAAAATTATGGGATTGGTTTTTGTGAAATTTCGTAAAGTCATACATTGAGTTTACATACCTTGCTCCATTTTTGTACTTTTATCCATGTTAGTGTTGTCTTTTCACATGTTATTTGATATTAATAAAGGAATAAGATAAATTGAATATTTATGTTGGCTTTCTTAGCGGGTTCAATGTTAGGCGCCATGACGGTCTCGACGGTGGAAAATTCGGGTCGTGACAATGATGAATAAGATCTCTACCTTACGACAAGAATTTTCGGTTCATAGAAGTTATTAACTTCACCAATTATTTTGTAATTTATATCTTATTTTATCTATATTAGGTTCATAGTCTTTAAGATACTAGATGAATTTCATTATACCTAAAACCCAACAAATTATCTTTCTTGTTTTTTTTTCTTTATTTACTATTTATTTTTATCCATTTCGATATATGTAAGGGATTGTTGGAAAAATTAATGGTATCTCAAAAGGGAATGTCCAATATTTCGATTTGGAATTTTTTTTTCTATGAAATATTATATTTCTATTTACTTATCATTTAGTAAATTATTTTACATTTAATAGTGTCAAACAAGTCGTTAACTAGCCATTATCTAGGGGTTAACTAGCAGTTAACTAGCCGTTGGAGAACACCTATACAAACATGGTCTTTGGAGAGCTAAAGATACTTTCTAACAAAATCTTCTATATCTTCTTCTTCCTCCTATATGCTGGGTTTCTTTGTAGAATTTTTTGCTAGTTCTGTTCCTAGTTTAATAACTAGAAGAGCTTGTTGAATCGTGGGGGATACACCTAATTTTATTTAATAGTGTATGGGAGAAATATCCTTAAGGATAGTAACCTTGACATGCCTCAAGCTAATTCTTATTCTCCATCACCAATATATTTCCAACACCGCAATTCCTGAAACCCACCCCGCCCCCGATCTGCCCCATTGCCATACCTACATTGAAGTAGCCACTAATACTTGCATTATGGTAAGTTACCTACATTATATACTTTGGGTGCGATCCTCCTCGGACCCTGCGTGAACGCGGATTCCTTGTGCATAGGCTGCAAATTACATTGCTCATATATACTTGCACAATTTTTAGCGGGCAATGCTTCAACATTTGGTCATATAATAGTCAGTTGTCTGTTCCGTTTCTGAAACACTCGTTTGTTAGAATTTTATGATAAAAAGGACACAACGCCACACCGTTGACGGCGATCGAACCCGTGTCACTCGCGTGACAGACGGGAATACTCACCACTATACTACAACGACATGAATATACATCACAGTTCCTAGCCAGTATAGAACTTCTGCAGAGTTTAAAAGGTAAAGTAAGTAGGCGATAATATTGTTTGATCTCTATACATTTTCATAATTCCGCCAAACTTTGTCTGTGCTAATTGTTAATGTTCATCCACTGGCGGACCAGAAATTCTTTTAAGCTTATTCAATGATTTATTATGTGTAAAATATTTGGCCTAAGTATATAAATTTCATGTGTAGGTTATAGGTGCGCCCCTATGAGCATCTCTTCTAAATCAACAAAAGATTAGGACTTAATCTCTCTTTTAGTCTCAGCTCATATATAATAAAATATACATAATAGAGAGGTGACACTTTGTGTGTCAGTGTTTCTTTGAAGCGCTTTACAAACAAACTCTTTTTATCTCTTAGCGTGATCTTACTGATGCTTCCTTTGGTCTCTCTTATTACTTAAACTCAAGGAGATAAGTTATGTTATTGTTTTATCACGTAAATTTTTATGTTACAACTTGTGAAAGCTGCTGCAATATTCTAGCTACGAAAAATGTTCAAAAATACTCCTTGACTATTTGAAATAGGACACGTTTGTCCTTCGTTAAAAGCTAGCATCATTTTTGCCCCTGGCTGACCAAAAGGGGTCATTACTACCCTCCTTTACTAATATAAGCAATTTTTCAATTTATTTTATTCCAAAAAAAATATTTGATCTTTTTCAAGATCCACCTGGCACCGCCCCCCATCCACCCTTTTTTAGAAAGGTTGAAAAGCTGCCCCTGAATTATACGAAATGGGACAATTAAATCCCTCTCCAGCCCCTTATTTTAGTTTTATTTTTTATTTCTTTTTTTCTATCCTTCGTTTTCTTTCTCTTGTTTTTCCCTCTCCTTTCTACTGATAAGTTATGTGCCTTTTGTTTTGATTATTTAACAAACTTCATATGAAAACTAGATAGGGAACTTGTAAAAACTAGCCTCTCTTCGTTAAGAACAACTGGTCAAATGTTTTTGGCACCGGTTTCAATAGAATCAATTAGGGGAATAGCTGAGAGAACATATAGATATAGTTCCTCCGGTCACAGTACATGTCAATTCTTATAGTTGTTAAAATTGTCGCACTGCACACGCATTAGTACAACAACACTTTCGGCAAAAATCGACCACGGTTGGTCGGCCAAAAAACCGACCAAAGTTGGTAAGTCAAAAAACCGACAAAAGTTGGTCGGTTTTTAAAAATATTTTATTTTATTAATTTTTGTACGAAACTGAACAACTTTGGTGGGTTTTCTTTGGCTCAAAAATACGGGAAACTATTTTTGAGTCCCGCAAAATTTATTTTTCAAGAAACTGACCAACTTTTGTCGGTCTTTTCATTTAAAATAAATTAAATTTAATATTAAAAAACCGACCGAATTTATCAATATTTTAAGGAATTAATCACGAATTCCCATTTTGATTTTCTAAAACATCGTGGTCAAGTGGAAAATCATGTGGGGAAAAAACCAAATGGTAATGTCACTACATATTATAAATTATAGTTATTTTGTGCCGTCCAGCCGGCTAAGTCATCCTTAAATAGCAACATATAATTAAAAAAGTTGAGTCATCCTTAAATAGCAATCATACAATTAAAAAAGGAAAACTGGACAGTTTAACAAAGATCTATATATTGAAGACATATGACATATATACTTTACAACATTACTAGGAAATAAAAATATGATGTTCATTCTGTTTTTATTGGTAGCCCTTCCTATTATCCTTACTTTTTTACTTCTACCAGCCATGAATGGAAAAAATGTTGTGCCCAAATTTTGCGGTCCGTGTTCTTAAGTTTGGCTGTGCTAAAATGGGTTGCTTGTTCGCGGCCGTGGAGTTATTTTCGCGGTCAGCGACTAACATTTCACGGTCGCGCTTATAATTTTGCGGACCCCGATCCTTAACTTTATAGAGTCATTCAACGAGGTCCGCAGCCGGGTTCATCTTTACGTGGTCATCGTTTTTCTATTTTCGCGGTCGCGCCCAGATTTACGCGGACAGTGGTGATTCTACTTCAGAGACTGTGTAGTCTAAGCCCCAGACTCCTTTTCTGATGTCAGCGGACCATTGCTCTGTTAACCACATTTAGCTACTTTCATTTCCTAATTGATTGAATAACATTACTAATGAGCCTTCACTAATTGTTTATGGAGATAATGGTGAGATCTCGAGGTGGTACAGAAAAATAAAAAGGTAAGGGAAATTCCTCCCGGGGCCGGGAGAGAGGAAAACAGACAGTACCCCTAGCTCCTAAAATAATCATTGGTAATAAACAGACCCTCCGGAGACCCACTCCAGAAACTTCAGAGACCAGTGAATATGCCCCCTCCCGTGAGATTTCTGAGGGGAGGCTGCCCAAACCCAACAAGAGGCACAATCTCAGTCTTACATGATAGTAAATGAATCTACCTCTTTATCTGGGTCTGGCTCAAAAGGAGATAGTGATACCCAAACACCTCCTGCCCCAACTGCTGCAACACCAGCCTCCACAGCAGCCCCAATGAATATTAATAAAGATGATGATGTCCCTGATGACGGGAGAGGTGGTGACACCCGGACTGGGGGGTTGGTGAGATCAAGGAACACGACGGTATGGCAAAACCAATTCGTCCGTGAGAAGGCCTACCACAACTTCCGGGAACGGTGGCCTCAAAGGTCACTCACTCTTGGGAGGGACTTCATTAAGAGAGATCTTCTACCCCACAACCCCAAATTCAAGATATAGTTCAATGAAAGAGTGCGTTGGATGTTGTTCACTAGCAATTTATCAGAAGCCAATGAGTATTTGGTGAAAGAGTTCTATGCAAATATCGCCCACATAAAAAAGGGCACATATTTGTCTAAGGTCCGGAACTAGAAGATTATGTTTGATGGCAAGACTTTAAATCATTATGTTGGGTTCAATGATGAGGATGAGTCGCTCTATCTGGAAAAGGTGGCTTTGGATGAATTAGCCCCCCCTTGGCTTGCAGGGTGATAGCCATTCCTTTGACTCCTCCAGCTTGGCTTACACCGGGAGTTCCAATATTTTGAAACACTTTAAGCTTTGAAGCAAAGGAGTGGTCCACTTATGTGTACAGCCGGATAGACCCTACTCAGCATGACAACGATATGCCGGTCTTCCCGGTGATTATTGTTGCGGCTATCATGGCGGGGTTCCCAATAAATGTGGGGAACATTATGGCTAGAGTTATTACCAGAGCTATTGGAAGAGATGAAAGAACGTATCCCTTCCCAAACTTCCTCACCATGTTCCTACAGGACAGGGATTAGAAAGAGGGGACTTTGACACCAAAGTGAAGCCAAAAGGGGCATTTTCCTAGTACATCCTTCAGGGTCCATAAAACCCCAAGTCTAAGGTAAAATCCACATCCTCCACTGGCTAGTCTAAAGAGCCAGGGGTAGTGGCCACTGGGTCCGAGCCTTCCACTGCCAAGGGGTCATCTGCTGCCATCATATCCACCCTCCGAGCCATCTACTTCTATCCCACAACCAGCTCGTTCTTCATCAACATACCATCAGATTGCTCTAAGGGTTAATCAGACTTTGGCTGGCATCAACAACTGGATGCAGGTAGCTACATCAAGGCTATCTGCCTTGTCCAGTGCAATAGCACCTCAGGCAGTTCCCGCACAACTCTAGATACCTCCATCAGTAGAAGAGTCATTGAAGAGTATTCTTGACAACCAAAAGATGTTTCTGGAGTCTCTGGGTGCACATGAAAAGGTAATCAAGGATCTGGGTAAAAAGGTGAGGAAAGTGAAGAAGGATCAAGAAGAGTTGAAGAAGGAGGTGGTGAAGCTCACTTCCACCGGCGGCATTCCTTTAGATCTATTTATGGGATAAACTGCCCCTGCAGCATAGACAGCTCAGCCAGCACATATGCCAGAGTATGAGGCTGACTAAGAGTTCTTTAAAAGAGTGGTGATACATTATACGGAGGACTTGGAGATTGAGTTGGAGGACCGCGAGGGGGGTGATGAGTCTGCACAACCACATGACCCCACCAGTTACCCCATGCAGACAAAGGCTTCATAGGGAGTTCTCTTTACTCTTTGTACCTCCCATATTCTATTTTTGCCATTAGAATTGAGGACAATGCTAATTTTTATTTGGTGGGTGGCCTTATTTGGATATGATGATTTTGATTGTTTGTAATAACTTTGATAGTATTTTTTTTATGTTTTTACTTATTGTATTTTTATTTTCATTATTTTTCACTTTTGGTATGTATATAACTTTACCATTCAATGTATATATTCATCCCCATTTTCTGCATATTCGTTTCACTCCCCTATTGTACATATTCATTCTACTTTCCGCATTTTACATTATAAGTTTGTAGCTTCTTATTTCATTTAGTAGCTTCTTTTTACATTTTTTCGTAATCAATAAGCCTTTGGTTTTCTTAATTCCACGGTTCTTTTCAAAGGTGGAATTTGTGTGAACCGAGTGGATCTTCCCAATGATGGATGGCGTGACAACCTTCTTAACGGATTGCATCTGTTTTTATTTTTTTTGTTTTGATATATAGTAGTAATGAATAAAAGTGACTCAAGTAATCTTCACTTGGCACTAGCACATTTACCTTCGACCTCATGGTTAGAGAAAAGTTTGTTGACGAGATTAGCTCTAGTTGTGACCTTTAGAATCTTGAGTTGGCTAAAACTATCATCAAGTGGTTTCTGTTAGCTATATGTGATCTTTAATCCTAGCCAGGGTTATTGTGGGCCCTCGACTCTATTCTCTTTAACAATCCAGTAGCTTGAGAGGTAAGGTTTTGAATTGCAAGTCCAAGTCCCGTGCCAACAAGTCTAGAACTTGCCTCGAATGGTTTTCTAGGCGAAATTCTAAATGTAGCTCGACTTGAGAAGTGATTATAGGCTCTCCTTGGTCCCATTTGAACTTTGAAAACTTTCATAGCTTACCTTTATTATATCCTTAGTCAACCCCTTTGAGGATAAGCCTTTTTCATTCAATAACCACATTACAAGCCTTCATTCGTTCTATAATGACCCTCTATTGGCACCAAATCATTCGTTAGCATTCATGAAGAATAATAGGCAAGAACATAAGTTTGGGGGATAGACAAAGATGTCCAAAATGATGAAGGTTCAAAGAACAAAAATAATTGATGAAAAGGAAAGGCAAAGAAAAGGATGAAAAGCCAAAAAGAAGCATGTCAAAAGAAAAGTAAAGGTTGAAAGGATTCAAGAAAACAATGTTGAAATGCTTGGAAGGATGAGAAAAGGAGAAAAATGTTCGTCATATAGAAGAAAAGAGTGACAATGTGTCTCTCTAGTTCCCTCAAGGAAGAATAAAATGACTCAAAGAGTGAAGAAAGCATGAAACAAATTGAGAAAATGAAGTTCTTAAGGAAATATGATACTATCATGGTTCATTATGTCCGACCTCGATCCAAAAAAACCTTCATTACATCCCGTTAAAGCTCTATATGATTTCAAGTTAAGTGAGCTTATATTAGTGGTTATTCACATGAGGGGCAAGCCTATGGTACTTAGAGCCGAACTTGTGGCATTCTTTTGAGACTGATGAGCGCACTTCTTTACAATCCAGGTTTTGAGTGTCACATTCTATAAGGTGATATGAGCCCATGGAGAGTAGAGGAGAAGGAGTCTAGGATCCACAATGACTTACGTGAGAGAGCGAGTTTCCTTGATGAATTGAGTCAACTCTTGATGATCTTGTGTCACATTAGACCTATAAAACTCAAAAATTTGTAGCATAATGTTGTTGAGAATGCATTTGTGTTGAGGGTAATTATTAGTTCCAATTGAAATTTGACATTGAACTCACCTTAGGACAACTGAAATTTTCCTTTCTTTTTTTTGTGTAGGTGGGAATTACCTTGTTTGCTTGAGGGACAAGCAAAAGCTTAGGTTTGGGGGAGTCGATAACTAGGTATTTTAACCTATTATTTAGTCTCGTTTGCTTACGTTTTGGGCCACAAATGCTAAGGGTATTCCTCAAAACTAACTTAATGTGATTACTTGCAGGTTTTGTTCAAAATGAGGCAAAGAAGCAATAATAAGTTCATGAAGGAGTCAAACTTTCACAAACCAGAAGCAGGAAATAGACCGCTAACCACGATGGAAAAGCACGGCCGCATAGTGTTCATCGCTAAGGCGGATAGAAAAATGCGACCTGCGTAAATGAGGTTCAGAGAAGCTGCATCCAAGTACAAACATTTTCGTTGACCGCACTATAAAAGCAAGGCCGCGAACCCTTTGGTGCGGCTGCGACATAATTTACATTGACAGCGAGTTAGAGATTTAAAGTGTTTTAAAAGTGGACTCAAAAGGAAGAACGCGGCCCGCGTCTAAATTACGCGGCTGCGAACTTACCCGATGGGGACGCGGTGGAAATTCCACTGGGAGCGTGACAAGAGGTTCAGAGACATGGCAAGTGAAACCTAACTAAGGAACGCGGTCTTCGAACATATTACGCGGTCTGCGAACATAATACGCGGCCGCGATTGAAGCCATCACGGACACGAATGTGTTTACGCTGTTTGCGAAACCTAGTCCAGTCGAAGCCCAGATTTGAAGAAATGTGGTCCACGCTCGTTATTGCATGGACGCGAAAGTCCATGCGCTGAGGCGCCCATTTTTACGCTTTCAGCGAAACCTCCGTAGAGGCATTTTTTCCAGAAAATTCAGCTGTGTATAGATATTTTTCACATTTTTAGGTTAAGTTTTCTTATCAGGGAACACGTGAACAACCGCACTTTACTATTTTGAGTAATTTTAGGGTAGTGTTAGCTTCTATATTTAGATTTTATTCTTCTATTTGAATTTTATGGCTTATATTACATCTCCATCTTTGATTTCTACCATTATTATAAATATCTAGACCCCACAGCTAGGGTTGTGACCCAACCTTAGTGTGGGTATTTAATGGGTCTTGAGTTTTAGGGCTTAATTGTATATGGGTTAGTGATATTTGGCTTATTTGATGCTTTAATTGTAGAATTGGTGGTTTTAACACCGATTCGTGACTTATAACGTAGGACTTCTTGAGAAATAGGGACTAAGTCAATGAAAAGTAGGATGAATTCGGGTGAATTCAAGTGATTGATAGCCTCAATTAAAGGGTGAAACCTAGAGATAGTAATACCCGACTTGAGCCACTTTTACTTGCACTGCTTGAACACCCATTTGGGCTTGAGAAAGCCAAATCGGGCAAAGTCACTCAAACTACTGATAGGTATAGAGTGAGTATTTATCTTGAAGGTTATATCACGATCCCAATCATGACAATCTAGTCCTAGACTCTCGACCCCATTAGATACTCGCCTAGGGAGAAGTCACTTCCCTAGTTCCTTTTATCACTGGAAATACTCTCACAAAAATATTGTAGTTAGATTACTCTTTAGCATTCACTAGTATAAAGTTAGAGTAGAAACAATCCCAACCATGGCTAGAAGTGAAATTAGAAACAACACGCACAACTAGATTAGGTAGAAACCCAACTCCCAATCAATATTAACTACATGTGGATATCGATCCCGACCTATCGGGTAAAACTGCATCGACCTCTCCTCGCTACTCTATAGTGGTGTAAGGTTGGAACTGATCACCCGGTAACGGCGCCAAAAAACATGTTCCTCACAAACACACACACAAGTATACGTGGTCGACAAGTAATATAAGATTGTAAGTCTAGATAATGTACCCACATAGACTTGTAATTAACTATCAATATTAAACTAAGACAATTAATTTATTCAAGCTATTTTTTAAAGTATGATTAATTATCTAAAACTAATCTAGAGTAGAAAACAATGTGATTAAAGAAACAAATTGGCAAAATTTTAGAGACAAATTCAATGAGAGACAATATTCTAGAGCTATGGGTTAGCTAAAATTCCCGTTGAGTTTTCCACCTGAATCGTCTAATTAATTTATCTCGTTTATTGTTTGACAGGGTTAATATTGCTCGTAGTCTTCTCCTGAAGTACTACTCGCCTATTAAAGCTAAACTAACGCCTATATTCCTATGGAATTATAATTAACAAGAACGCATTAATAATTCGTGTATAGTAACCAAACAAGGCGATTATGTATATTCCTATCCTAACTGCAAATCTGTGACGACCCCAAATCCTAACAGGTCGTGATGACACCTATCGTGGAACTAGGCAATCCAACCATCACATAACTACACATTTGATCTACTATAATATTTTGAAAATCAATAATAATCAGCAAACCGTGTATAAAATAATTTCTTTAAGTCTTTACGCCGCAATAATAATCTAACAATCTAAACAAATCCCCCAATACTAGAGTTAACTGATCACGAGCATCTAAGAAATAAACTAACTCTGCTAATGTCATAATAATGTTTATGAATCAAAATACTAAGTACTAAATGAAGAAAGGAAGTGGAGAAGTTGCGGACGCTGGACCTCTACCTCGAAATCCCAAACGCTGATGACAACGAGCTCGAACAACTACTGCTCAAAACCAGTACCTGGATCTGCACAAAGGGGTGTAGGGAGTAATGATGAGTACGCCAACTCAGTAATAATGAAAATAAATCATAGTCTGAAGTATATGAACACGCATCACAAAACAGTAAAACATAAACTCTCAATACAGTATACATAAGTTCGAAAAGAAGTTTCCATAAAATCCTTTTGAAACAATTATAATTTTAATATATCTTAGTAAAACTCTCAGTAATATCAGTTTGAAAAATGAAGTGAATCATAATCAAAACAGAGTAAATAATCATCATAAAACTGCCCCTCATGCCATAATCATCACTCGTAACAATTTACCTCAGCACCTCACCATCACTCAGTATTAGTCCCGCGGGCAACCTCACTATCACTCATGCCTCCCAATCACATATCACTCGGCACTCGCACTCAGTAGGTACCTGCGGTCACTGGGCGTATGTAAAGACTCCGGAAGGGCTCCTATATCCTAAGCGCTATAAGCAATCCAAATCATGGCATCAATAACTCCAAGGAACTCGACCTCTCTCATACAATAACATCCTCACAATATTGGCCCTCGGCCTCACGCAGTCATACACTCTCAGCATTGTAACGACCCGGATTACCCTCCGAACGGTATCGTGACGGAACCTAGTCTCTACGACTAGGTAAGCCTAAAATTTGCGGAAAATAAGACAAAAAAATAATAGAAACAGTAAAAAAGAAGCAATACTATAAAATTTAGCCGCTCGGCATTTTGCAGTTTTTACTTTCCCAAAACCCGGAACATCACAAAGTCACAAACTCTGAACAACTGTAGCTCTATAGAAAGGAATAAGGAAATTGTATCTATATATCTTCTATATCAATAATAGAGTAGGAAGGGGACTCGTGAGATCCTGCGGACGCAGCATAATTACCTTGCGGTCTCCTAAGCAGCTGCTAAGATGCGCCTAGCCAATGTACAGTGAATTGGCACCTAGATCTTCACATGGGAAAAACATTCGCAGGAAAGGGCGTGAGTACTCCACATTCAGTACACAGTAAAGGCCAATCCTAACACCAGTCAAGTAGTGACGAGGTTAGGTTGAGGCTCTACTTAGTTTTAAAACAAGTCAATTATAAATTTAAACAGTGAAATATAGAAAAGAAATGATAAACAGGATTAATGGACACTAGAAGAATTAATAACAGAAAGAGAGCCCTCGGCCCAACACAACATACATCTCAACAGTAAATATGCAATGTAGTACAAGGGGAAAGCTCTCGGATCTCAGTCCGTAGTCCCAATTTTAAATATGCTATGCAATATAGGGGGGAAGCTCCCGAATCTCGGTCCATAGTCCCAATTTAAATATGCAATGCAGTACAGGGGGAAAGCTCCCGGATCTCGGTCTGTAGTCCCAATTTAAGTATGCAATGCAGTACAGGGGGAAAGCTCCCGGATCTCGGTCTGTAGTCCCAATTTAAGTATGCAATGCAGTACAGGGGGAAAGCTCCCGAATCTCGACCCGTAGTCCCAACTTAAATATGCAATGCAGAAGTATATCGGATACGACTTAATTAAACAGTTCAAGGAAAAACAACAGGCAAGAATAAAGTAAAACTACCTAAGCATGGTGCAACTAGTAGCAAATAAGAGGAAATCAAGTAAGGACAGGTAGGCATGCTTATTCTCTAGCTAACTACTCTGTTAAGATAGGGAACATTAATATAGGAATGAAAATGAGTGATGCCGTGGAAGGAAAAGTGGAATTTAGCAACAATAACCCGCGTACGCACCCTACACCTCATGTACACGGCGTCCACGTAACAAATTCAGTATAAAAATGCCCAAGGGGAGGTCCCAACACAGAGTTAGGCAAGTCACTTACCTTGACTGCGATAATCAACTCAATACCACGCTCTTGCCACGAGTATCCAACTCCGGGTGGCCCAAGTCTAGTCAATTCGATTGCATAGTGTAAATATCATTTCAAGGAAACAAAATAACCAATAAGTTTGAAGCTAATACGCGAAATTAGGAAATTCGCCCAAAAAGTCTCTCGGGACCACGTCTCGGAAACGGATAAAAATTACAAATTCCGAACACCTATTCACTTACGAATTCACTTGAACAAGAATCGTCAAAATCCGTCGTCTAAATCTCCCTAAATCCTCAGATTTCTACTTGGGAAGTTTCACCCCTATTTCATGGGTTTTCATCCAAATTCATTGATTATATTGAGGAAATTGATAACGATTAATGGTATACAAGTGAATTAAGGTTATAAAACGTTACCTATGAATCTCCTCTTCGAAACCCACTGAAAATCGCCAAAACCCGAGCTCTAGATCCTTTTTGGAGTTATGAATTTCAAACCCTCAGAATTTTGTATAAACAGCCCAGGGATACCGCACCTGCGACTCTTGGACCGCACCTACGGAAAATCCATCGCAGGTGCAGAAAGTCACTTAGCAGGGCTGAGGCCGCACTTGCGGTCACTTGGCCGCATCCGCAGTCCCACATATGCGGACACAAATTGCACCTGCATAAATTCCGCATCTGCGAGCCCGAACTCCGTAGCTGCGTGTCCGCACCTGTGGTTCCCCATCCGCAGGTGCAGAAAACCAAAACCAACAATGGTTCAGCTGTGTTCCATGTTCCAAACTAACCTGTTGAGCCTCCGAAACACCTCCGAGACCCCCGGGACCTAAACCAAACTTACCAACCAGTCCTAATACTTCATTCAAACTTAGTCGAGCCTTCAAAACACATATCATAACATCAAAATCATCAATTATGCATGGATTCAAGCCTATGAACTTATGAAATTTTCGAAATTCACATCCGATGCCGAAACACGTCAAAACTCCTCTGGATGACCTCAAATTTTTCACACATGTCATAAATGACATTATGGACTTGCTGTCACTTTTGGAATCCCATTCCGAGTTCGATATCAAAATTTCACCTATCGGCCGAAATCGCCGAAATTCTAACTTTCACCAATTCAAGCCTAAACCTACAGCCGACCTCGAAAACACATTCCGAACACGCTCCTAAACCCGGAATCACCCATCTGAGCTAACGGAGTCAATGGAATTCCATTCTGGATCCGTTTTCACACAGCTCTAGCTACAGCCTGATTTCAAAGGAAAAATCTACATTTAAGGACTATGTGTCAAAAATCACTCCGGATTTCACCACTCAACGCTCCGACAAGTTCCAATACCACAATTAGACATGGGAGAAACAGTTATTAGGGGATCGGAGCGCTAACTCTCAAAATGACCGACCAGGTCGTTACAAGCATGCCATTCGGGCAATAAATAAAATGGGGTTCTCGACCCAAAATAGTATCTCATTTCAAGAAATAGTCATAATATAAAATAAGAGTGTCAACAATTTCAAAAGAAAGACTGAGTGTAAAATCAAAGTCTCAAAGTGAGGAATGTCGGTAAAATAGCCCTCAAGGGGTTAAAACAGATCGATACTTGGCCCCAAATATGGCTTATAGCCCAAGTATAACAAAACAGAGAATACTAATAACCATATGCTTTGAAAGCAGTTTCGCAACTCAATATTTGCCTAAAAAGATACATTTTCCAAATTTCTAATCCGGGCACGCCCCACACTCGTCATTCAGTGATTTCCTCTCTTAAAAATCCTTACCTCAATGAAGAACAATGATTTCCTTACCTCAATGAAGAACAATGATTTCCTCTCTTAAAACTCACCTCAAAAGCTTCTTCCCGTTCAAAAATTGTGGAATGTGGGTTATGGTCACTGAGGGTTTTAATTTATACTTCCCAGGTTCGGGCACTGTGCGATCACGGCTCCAAGAGTGCATTTGCGAAGCACTGCCAAGTCCTACCCTACGCGATCGCGTAGCTACACCCGCGCTCGCTCAGAATAATTAGCCAACCCCTCCACATGTTCCTTACTCTTCTTTTTGCGATCGCGACCTTGTACCTGCGGTCGCATAGAGTAATTTTCTGGGCCTCACCATGAATCGATTGCTCTAGTTAAGAACAATCGACCCATGAAGGTCTGAACCATTGATTGTTCTTGAATCGGCCGGGCAGTAGTTTTTTGGGGTTTTCCGATTCTTAGATCTAAAACCGGTGCAAATCGATTGGGTTTTTAGGGAAACCAGCTACGGGAGGTGATAGAGGGGATGATGGTGATTGTCTTCTGAGAATTTGGGGTTAATTGGAGGTCGTCTGCCACCGGTAGGCGATTTCCGGTAGGCGGAGCAAGAAGTGTGCTGGGGCAGACCGGGTAAGGGGGTCTTGGGCCTGGGTTGTTTTAGTTTATAGGAATTGGGTTTGGGCCTGGGTAGTTTCGAGCCCAGGTCCGAAATTGGCTTTTCTTAATTAATTAACTAATTAACCTAAATAAGTTCAAATCTAATTTAATCCAACTAATGTTAGAAATTAATTTTAAACCTTATTTTTCATATATTTACATATTAATTAAGAATAAAACAACCAATTATATATTCCTATTTAAATCTATGATTTATCGAATAAAAATGATTAATTTTTTAGTAATTACTTATTAAAAACTACATTACGTTAAATACCCGTCATTCGTCTATTATTTAATTAATTATAAATAATAACTTCATAATTCCTTGATAATAGTGATGCAGATTTTAATAATTTTAAAATATGAATTATGGATATGCCAAAAAATTCAAATAATTCAAAATTAATTTTTGAAAAATCGACAAAAATTCATAAAATCAATTGATTTATTGAGATTTTTATAGGACGATACGGCGAGTAAAAATCACATGCTCACAGTTGCCCATCTTTGCTCGGAAACGCGAAGAGTTTTCGGGCAAAGACAAAGTGAGCAGCAATGAACGTCTTTTACCTATTCATATGTTCCATTGTGAAGCGTTTTGAAAAGTTTGACCGAACCCTGCTTCAAGGTTGCCTACATATCCTTGGCTATAAAGGAATCAGGCCAGTGTAGTTCTGGAAGTTTTGGTAGCTGGGACTACCGAGTAACTGTGGTTTGACTGCAGCTGCTGTTGTTACTGCTGCTGATCTCCTTATTACACCCAAGTACAAAATAAAGGACTAACTAAAAACTATTAGCCGCTAAATTACAAGATTCCTATCAAGGACAGGGTCTTAAGTCTTGATCTTTTTCCGACTCTGACCTGGATCCTGATGCTTGTTGGCTGCAGGTGCTACTTCATTCTTCTACAGGTTTTTCGGATCAAGAATGGACATGCATACCTTCTGACTTCTCTGTCTTGAGCAGTCCACATCCTTTCCGCTTCTGCACCTTGGGTTTGGTCTTCTCTTCTTCATTTTTTTCCTTATTCAGGATCAAAACTTCTTTATTTGGTCGTCTTGAGTTCCAATATTCTAGAACGTACTCCGGAGTGAATGCTGACTAGGGGGTCGATACCCTATGCCTGAAAAGTGAAATCAACTAGGGATTGGAGGCCCTATGTTGGGAAAACATCGACAGGTTATGCTGTCATCGATAAGAGTTCAACAGGTTATGCCGGTGTCTGGGGAAAGATCAACAGGTTATGTTGTTGTCAGAAAAGAGATCACTGGGTTACGCCAATGTCTGAAGATAATCAATAGGTTATGCTGTTGTCAGGAAGATCACCAGGTTATTCCGGTGTTTGGAAAGGTTAACAGGTCATGCTGTTGCCTGAAAAAGAGATCACTCGGTTATGCCAGTGTTTGAAGATGATCAACAGGTTATGTTGTTTCCTGAAATAGAGATCACCGGGTTATGCCAGTGTCTGGAGATGATCAACAGGTTATGCTGTTATCAGAAATAGAGATTACTGGGTTATGCCAGTGTTTGGAGATGATCAACAAGTTATGCTGTTTTCAGAAAGATCACCGGGTTATGCCGGTGTCAGGAGATGATCAACAGGTTATGCTGTTGTCAGAAAGATCACCAGGTTATGCCGATGTCTAGAAAGGTCAACAGGTTATGTTGTTTCCTGAAATAGAGATCACCGGGTTATGCCGGTGTCAGGAGATGATCAACAGGTTATGCTGTTGTCAGAAAGATCACCAGGTTATGCCGATGTCTAGAAAGGTCAACAGGTTATGTTGTTGCCCCGTGAAAAAGAAGTGATCAACAGGTTAGTTTGGACATTTATATAGTTTAGGGGGGGTGAGTTCCTGGTCGTCCGATCAATTTCGATCAATGGCCAGGAATCAATTGATTAAACCAAACGGGGTCGTTTGGAAGGGTGCTGGGGCAGGCCGGGTAAGAGGGTTTTGGGCCTGGTTTTTTTTAGTTTGTATGGATTGGATTTGGGCCTGGGCAGTTTCAAGCCCAGGTCCGAAATTGGCATTTCTTAATTAATGAACTAACTAACCTAAATAAGTGCAAATATAATTTAATCCAACAAATGTTAGCAATTAATTTTAAACCTTATTTTTCATATATTTACATATTAATTAATAATAAAACAACCATTTATGTATTCCTAATTAAATCTATGATTTATCGAATAAAAATGATTAATTTTTAGTAATTAGTTATTAAAAACTACATTACATTAAATACTCGTCATTCGTCTATTATTTAATTAATTATAGATAATAACTTCATAATTCCTTGATAATAGAGATGCAAATCTTAATAATTTTAAAAGATGAATTATGGATATACCAAAAAATGCAAATAATTCACAATTAATTACTGAAAAATCAACAAAAATTCATAAAATCAATTGATTTATTGAGAATTTTATAGGACGATACGGCGAGTAAAAATCACATGCTCACAGCTTTCTTCATTGATGATATTCTGAGTTATTCCTGCAACCCGGAGGATCACGAGCAACACCTTTGAGTCATTCTTCAAACATTGAAGGACAGTCAGTTATATGCTATGTTTCCTAAGTGTGAGTTCTGGTTGAGCTCAGTTGCATTCCTAGATCATGTTGTATCAACAGAGGGTATCCAGGTGGATCCTAAGAAGATTTTAGCAGTGAAGGATTGATCTAGACCCACTTCAGCTACGGAGATTCGAAGTTTCTTGGGCTTAGCAGGGTACTATCGTCGGTTTGTGGAAGGCTTTTCGTCTATTGCAGCCCTGATGACTAGGTTGACTCAGAAGGGTGCCTGGTTTAGGTGGTCAGATAAGTGTGAGGCTAGCTTTCAGAAGCTCAAGGCAGCCCTGACCACGGCACCAGTGCTGGTTTTGCCCACGGGTTCAGGGCCATATATTGTGTATTGTGATGCATCTCGGTTTGGCCTTGGTGCAGTATTGTGACGACCCAAAGGGTCATCACCTATTTTATCCATACTTTCAAGGCCTTGAAAACCTCATATGTAGTTCCCTCGATTTGCATGCGTAGTCCGGGCGCGTAGCTGGACAGCTTAAATACGAAATTCTGTGAAAAAATGCTAAAATTTTATATTAAAATGAATAAATTTGACTCCGATCAATATTTTGGGTAAACGGACCCGTACCCGTGATTTGACGGTCCCGAAGGGTCGGTAGGAAAAGATGGGACTTGGGTGTATGCCCGGAAATGAATTCCTAGGTCCCAAGCCCGAGAAATGAATTTTTGAGTGAAGTTATTTTTCTGAAATTTATAAAGAAAAGTGAAATAGAAATTGGTTAGATTGTGTTGGTATCGGGCCCATATTTTTGTTCTGGCTCTCGGTACAGGTCTTATATGTGGTTTAAGATATTTCTTTGAATTTTGGTTGAAATTTGACGTCGTTTGACGTGTTTCTGACTTAAAACTCTAATTTTTAAAGTTTATGAAGTTTAAAGAAAAACAAATGATTTTGAGGTTTGATTCGTTGTTTTTGATATTATATTGGCTATTTGATCGCACGGTTAAGTTTGTAGGATGTTGTTCAGCTAGTGCATGTGATTTGTTAGGAACCCCGAGGGCTCGGGAGTGTTTCAGAGGTGTCTCAGAGTGATTTTGAACTTAGGAAGATTACTGATTTTTGGCTTCAGCAGTTGCAGGTCCATTTGTTCTTCACATTCACGACGCCTCTTCCGCGTTTGCGAAGCTTTAAGATATTCCTTCATCGTGTTCGCATCAATTCCCTCGCGAACGCGTAGGGTTATTTGACCCCGAGGTATTATCCCTCTTTTCCTCTTCGCGTTCGCATACACTTGACCGCGTTCGCGTAGCTTTGCAGGTCTTCTTCATCGCGTTCACGTGATGTCCCACGCGTTCGCGTAGACCAATTTCTGGACACCAGCCTCTTTACTCTTCGCGTTCGCATTCATCCTTTCGTGAACGCGATGGACTGTCCAGTCTACCCTTCGCGAACGCGACCTCCATTCCGCGAACGTGAAGGGAAATTTTTCCCAGTGGTATATAAATATTTCCAGAACAGTAGCCTCGGGATTTTTCATATGTTTTCACGAAATTCTTCTTCTCCAAGGTCCTTAGGCATCCATTGAAGCCATCCTTCACCAAAACTTCTTGGGTTACTAAATTTTAACTCGTTCCCTTCATTTTTCATTTATATCTAATGAATTCCTAAGCCTAAAACATGTAATTTAGCATAGAAAATTTGGAATTTGGGTAGAGTTAGGCCATTTTGAATTTTCTTGATTTAGACCTCGTTTTGGGGTCTAATTTGAAAAAAAATTATATATTCGGGATCTCGGAATAACGTTCCGTAGTCCCAAAGTAAATATGGAGGGGGATCTCCCCGGATACCGTCTCGTAGTCCCAAATAAATGTGCAGGGGGATCTCCCGGAATAACGTTCCGTAGTCCCAAAATAAATGTGCAGGGTAATATCCCGGAATAACGTTCCATAGTCCTAAAGTAAATATGCAGGGGGATCTGCCAGAATAACGTTCCGTAGTCCCAAAGTAAATATGCAGGGGGGTTCTCATGGAATAACGTTACGTAGTCCCAAAATAAATGTGTAGGGGAATCTCCCGGAATAACGTTTCGTAGTGCCAAAGTAAATATGTAGGGGGATCTCCCGGAATATCGTTCCGTAGTCCAAAAGTAAATATGCAGGGGGATCTCCCGGAATAACGTTCCGTAGTCCCAAAATAAATACACGGGCACAACAAGAATACGTGCAGAATTAAAGTGCAAAAATACAAGGCAACACGTAATTTTAGTATAACATGATTCACGTAGTGCAATTAAGGCAATTTAATCAAATAAGCAATCTAAGCAACTAGGCATGATTCTCTACACTAACATAGACTATAGTTACAATTAAAATAAAACAGGTAAGAAATAAACTCAAGCTAAATATTTAAACTAAAAACCGGATTTTCAACAATTAGCACAAGTACGCGCTCTTCACCTCACGTACAAGGCATTCAATTACCAAATACCACATCCTAAGGGGTAAGGTCCCCCACACAAGGTTAGACAAGCCACTTACCTCGAACCGGCTCAATATCAACTTGAAACCACACATTTTCCACGAGTATCCGACTCCAAATGGCCCAAATCTATTCAAATAAATTTCATACCGTAAATAACATCTCATGAAATTGATTCTACTATTCAATTCAAGGTTACAACGCGAAATTAGGTGAAATGACGAAAACGCCCCTCAGTCCAGCATCTCGGAGTCGGGTAAATTTTACATTTTCAGAACCCTCGTACTCTCACGAGTAAATCCATATAAAAGTCTCTCAAATCGGAGGTCAACCACCCACTCAAATCCTAATTTTAGAAAGAAAAAAACTAAGTTCTACCCCAAACACCCAACTTCATCCATGGAAATCCCTGATTTTTATGTTGAAAACGTGTTAAATGATGTTAATGATTGAAAGTAATGAGTAAAAACCAACTTACAACTGATTTGGAAGAGTCTTGTTCTTTGGAAAAAATCGCCTAAGAGTGTTTAGTTTGAGAAAATATTAAATATGAAGTAAAAACTCGATTTTTGTACAGTGCAGCCTATTGGTTGGCTTCTCAATTGCGAACAGGAATACCTCTGACATGGTAGTTGCGAAATATAGTTCTCATTTGCGAACACTGAGCAGGAGGGGGGGGGGGACTTGGCATTTGCGAACATCTTATTCGCATTTGCGATGATATTGGTCACAATTGCAATAATGCCTGCCCAGCTATACCTTCGCATTTGCGATGCTGGCTTCGCAAATGTGAAGCCTGTAGATCAGCCACACCAGCAAATTCCAAGTCAAAAAATGAAGTCTGTAGTCTATCCAAAACTCACCCGAGCCTTCGGGGCTCCGAATCAAATATACACACTACCTCGAGAACATCCTATAAACTTATACGTGCGATCAATTCGCCGAAATAACATCATATAAATTGAATTAAGCCACAAAATCCATGATTTGTACAAAATTTCATAAAACTTCAAATTTTCAATTTTAAGTCTGAAACACGTCAAACGAGATCCATTCTCAACCAATCTTTACAAAAAGGGCTTAAACCAAATATAAGACCTGTACCGTGTGCCGGAACCAAAATACAAGCCCGATACCATCACTTTCTAATCAGATTTCATTTTCAATCTCCTTAAATATTTCCACTAAACCATTTTTCTCAAAAATTCATTTCTCGGGCTTGGGACCTCGGAATTCGATTCCAGGTATACGCCCAAGTTCCATTTTTTCCTATGGACCACCCGGGACTGTCAAATCACGGGTCCAGGTCCGTTTACCCGAAATGTTGACCGACGTCAAATTTATTCATTTTAATATCAAAACTTAGCATTTTTCACAAAAATTCATATTTAAGCTTTCTGGTTATGCGCCCGGACTGTGCATGCAAATCGAGGCAACCCTAAATGAGGTTTCCAAGGCCTCGGATGCACGGAATGGGTAAGAAAACAGGTGATGACCCTTTGGGTCGTCAAAGATATTGTCTCCCTTGATGGGGTGTTGAGATTAATGTTATTTTTCCCTTGCCGGGATTCCTGTTTCTATTCGGTTTACTCCCTTGACCGTTGTTTGTGATTGATGTTTGGGTGAGTAAGAGTGTTAAAGCACGAAAGGTGATGTCGTGCACTGTTTGCTAATGTGAGGAGGAGTTTTAAAGCGCGAAGGGTGATGCCGTGCGTTGTTTTATATTGTGAGGAAAGAGTGTAAAGCACGAAGGGTGATGCCGTGCCATACGTAGTACCATTTCATACCGATATACATTGATTATACTGTGAGGAAAGAGGGTAAAAGCACGAAGGGTGATGTCGTGCAATGATTTACATTGATTACATTATACATTGCATAGTGAGGACGAGAGTAAAAGCATGAAGGGTGATGCCGTGCCATGATTTACGTCGATTACATTATACATTGCATAGTGAGGAGGAGAGTAAAAGCACGAAGGGTGATGCCGTGC
>ML446226.1:177415-189302 GCA_005239535.1 Nicotiana rustica | reverse complement strand
CGAGGTTAGGCTAGGCACTTACCAGTACATGGGGTCGGTTGTACTGATGCTACACCTGCACTACTTTATGTTGTGCAGATTACGCAGTCGGAACCGGAGGACATCATTAGTGGGAGTGTCTTCCAGCTCATCCCATAGGCTTAAAGGTATACCCGCTGGCGTTCGTGGGCCTTGATGTCTCTCCGATCCCTATGCCTTCGTTTTTGTCTTGTTTTCCTCTAGTTTCATAGAAAGTCATGTATTTTCTTTCAGACTTTGTATTTCGCACTCTTATAGACAGTTCGTGAGTTTGTGACTCCAGGTTTTGAAAAAATTTACGCGTTGTTGTATTATGTTGTCCTTATTTAGCTTGAAACAATATTTATTTTTGCTGTTAAATTGTGAACTATTTAGTTTATCATATTAAAGTGATGTTAATATGCTAGTTCATCTATACACATTGGCTTGTCTAGTGGGTTCCATGTTAGACGCCATCACAGCCCGATGAGGGGATTTCGGGGCGTGACAAGTGTTAATGCAGGAAGGCAAGGTTATTGCATATGCTTCAAGTCAACTGAAGATCCACAAGAAGAATTATCCAATTCATGATTTGGAGTTAGCAACAATTGTTCACGCGCTGAAGATTTTGAGGCATTATTTATATGGTGTGTCTTGTGAGGTGTTCACGGATCACAAGAGTTTGCAATATTTGTTCAAGTAGAATGAGTTGAATTTGAGGCAGAGGAGATGGTTGGAGCTGTTGAAAGACTATGATATCACCATCTTATATCATCCAGGGACGGCCAATATGGTGGCCGATGCTTTGAGTAGGAACTCATCCAGCATGGGTAGTCTTGCTTATATTCCCGTCGGAGAGAAACCGCTTGCTTTGGTGGTTCAGGCTTTAGCCAATCAGTTCATGAGATTGGATGTTTCTGAGCCCGATCGTATTTCAACTTATACAGTTGCTCGTCTGTGTATCCTGAGGGATACGATCTGGCACGGAGATTCCAAGCAGGTTATAGTCTGTGATGATGGAGTTTTACGAATGCAGGGTCGTACTTGTATACCCGATGTGGATGGACTTCATTAGTTGATATTGGATGAGGCCCATAGTTCCCAGTATTCCATCTGGGCGCCGCCAAGATGTACCAGGATTTGCGGCATCATTATTGGTGGAGGAGGATGAACAAGGATATTGTGGAATATGTAGCTCGGTGCTTGAATTGTCAGCAGGTAAAATACGAGCACCAGATACCTGGCGGATTGATGAAGTAGATTGAGATTCCTGAGTGGAAGTGGGAGCGTATCACCATGGATTTCGTTGTTGGACTCCCACGGACTCAAAGGAAGTTCGATACAGTATGGGTCATTATGGATAGGCTGACCAAGTCAGCGCATTTCATCCCTGTGGTAGTTTCCTATTCTTCGGAGAGATTACAAGAGATCTATATTTGGGAGATTGTTCGCCTTCATGGTGTGCCCATGTCTATTATTTCTTACCGAGGTACGCAGTTTACCTCGCATTTCTGGAGGGCAGTTCAGCGTGAGTTGGGCACGAGGGTTGAGTTGAGCACAATATTTCATCCTCAAATAGACAGACTGTCGGAGCGTACTATTCAGATTTTGGAGGATATGCTACGAGCCTGTGTCATTGACTTCGGAGGCTCTTGGGATGAGTTCTTTCCATTAGCTTAGTTTTCCTACAACAACAGTTATCAGTCGAGCATTCAGATGGCTCCTTGTGAGGCATTATATTGTAGGCGGTGTCGGTCGCCGGTTGGGTGGTTTGAGTACGGAGAGACTCGGTTTTTGGGTACGGAGTTAGTGCAGGATGCCTTGGATAAGGTTAAGATCATTCAGGATAGACTTCCTACAGCTCAGTCCAGGCAGAAGAGTTATTCCGACCGCAGGGTTCGTGATTTGGCATTCATGGTTGGGGAGCGGGTATTGCTTCCAGTATCGCCCATGAAGGGCGTGATGAGATTTGGGAAGAAGGGCAAGCTAAGCCCTAGATTCGTTGGTCCATTTGAGATTCTTGACAGAGTGGGAGAGGTGGCATACAGACTTGCGTTGCCACAAAAATTATCAGTTGTGCATCCGGTGTTTCATGTGTCTATGCTTCGGAAGTACCACGGAGATCCAACCCATGTGTTATATTCCAGCAGTGTCCAGTTGGACAATGATTTGACCTATGAGGAGGAGCGGTAGCCATATTAGACAGAAAGTTTCATCACTTGAAATCGAAGAGTTATCCTTCAGTTTCTTGTCCAGTGGAGAGGTCAGCTTGCCAAGGCAGCTACTTGGGAGTCCGAGTCCAATATGCGTAGCCGTTATCCCCATATTTTCCGTGATTCAGGTACTTTTCTATGTTCGTTCGAGGAGGAAGGGTTGTTTTAGAGGTGGAGAATGTGATGACCAAAAAGGTCATCCCTTCATTTATAAGTCAAAAATGTGTTCCGAGGCCTAAAAAACCTCCTTTTATCTCTCCTCGTTTTACGTGCGTAGCCCGGGCGTATAACCGAAAAGTTTCTGTGTGAAAAATTGAGAAAAGTGTTAAATTGGCCATAATATTGAATTTAAGTTGATTTCGATCAATATTTTGGGTAAATGGACCCGGACCCGTGATTCGATTGTGTCGGAAGGTCCGTAGGATAATATGGGACTTGGTGGTATGCCCGGAATCGAATTCCGATGTCCCAAGCCCAAGAAATGAATTTTTGAAAGAAATTGATATACTAAAAATATAAGTGTTCTTGGAAATTTATAGTATCGGGACAGCATTTTTGTTCTAGAGCCCAGTACAGGTTCAGTATGATATTTGAGTTGTGTCTTTAAAATTTGGTATGAAACGGGGGTCGTTTGACGTGATTCGGACCCGTATTTCTAAAATTTGAAACTTTGAAATTTTTGAGATTTTTCTTTGATTTCTATGCTAAATTCATTGTTGAAGATGTTAATTTGGCGATTTAATCGCATGAGTACGTCCGTAGAATGTTTTTGGGGTAGTGTGCATGTTTGGTTTGGAGCCCCGAGGGCTCGAGTGACTTTCAGATAGGTATAGGAGTGTTTCGGAACTAGAAAAATCTGGTGTGAGTTGTTGTTTCTGGTGTCCTAAGATTTTTTCTTCGCGATCGCGGTAAAACCCACATGATCGCGGTGCACACGCTGGGCTTGGGAAGGGTTTATTCTACGCGATCGCAGGGTCTTGGTCGCGATCGCGATCGCGTAGTGTACTGGAGGAGGGTTGGGGGAGTTCTTAGGTTGTTCTTCGTGAACGCGGTCCCAGTCCCGCGAACGTGGTGGTCTGGGGGGATAGACCATCATGAACGCGAGCAGCTTATCGTGATCGCGTAAGTCTTTTAGCCTCAATGCTCCGAGAATGCGGAAGACTCCTCGAGATCGCTTAGAGGGCCTGCCCAGGGGTTTAAAACAGAATCGAAAACGGGAAATAGCCATAATTTCATATCGCCTTCCATAGAATCCGACCTTGGGCGATTTTTGAAGAGGAATTTCATCACCAAATCATAGGTTCATATTCTTAATCTCATTTTCTTCATTTTCCATTAACACCCGTTAGATCTATAGACCTAAATCATGTTCTTGATGGTAGAAAATTGGGGATTTGGGTAGAGTTAGGGCTTTTTGAATAATTGGAATTTAGACCTCGTTTTAAGGTCGGATTTGAAAACTAATTACATATTCAGGCTCGTGGGTGAATGAGTGATCGGGTTTTGGTCCGAACCTCGTGTTTTGACCAAGCGGGCACGAGGTTGATTTTGACTTTTTGGGAAGAATGATGTAAAACATATATTAAGCGTTGGGATGGAATTGTTTGGCATTTATTGATGTTATTGAGTTGAATATGTCTAGATACGAGTGAATTGGAGTAAAATTCAAAAGGGAAAGCGGTAATCGAGGCTTGAGTTTGGTCGTGGAATCTGAGGTAAGTGTTTGGCTTAACCTTAGCTTGAGGGAATAGGTGTTGTGTCCTATTTTCTATGCGTGAATATCATGTTCAACGTATATGTGAGGTGACGAATACCTATACGTTGGTGTCAAGTATTCCCGTGAGTCAAATATTGTGATTTATATGATTTTTCGTAAGTAATATTTGAGTTTCACCTTATAGTTATCCATGTTCGTGGAAATTCCTTGATAGTGAGTATTAGTTTTCAGTTGAAGATTATTGTGTGAAGTTATGTACTAAGTGAAATTGGATATAGCTGTTTACCCTTGCCGGGATGGTATTAATTCCACGATTGACTCCCTTGCCGGGAGGTTTTGGGTTATTTCTGTTTACCCCGTTATTTGTTCATTGTTGGATTGCTATCATTTGATGTGTTTGGGTGAGGAAGAGTGTAAAAGAACGAAGGGTGATGTCGTGCGTGAGATTTTGAGTGAATGTTAATGCACAAAGGGTGATGTCGTGCCAATGTTGTGATTGTAAAAGTACGAAGGGTGATACTGTGCCATGATATGAGAGATAATGCACGAAGGATAATGCCGTGCCATAATATTGTGAGGTAAAAACACGAAGGGTGATGTCGTGCCGAATATATTGATTCTGATGGTGAGGACGAGACTAAAACCATGAAGGGTGGTGCCGTGCACTTTTTTCGTATCACTATTCTGTTGCTTAGATTGATATCTAAATTATGCCTTACCTCGTTACTTTCATTATTTGATATTTCCTCCCCTCAGCATGTTCCCCTTTTTCCCTTATGCTTAATTGTTTATTTCTCATTGTATTATATTTCTCTGTATTCTATTAAACTGTACAGGTTGACTTTGGTTGTCATGTCCTAGCCTTGTCACTACTTCAACGAGGTTAGGCTCGACACTTACTCAGCACATAGGGTCAGTTGTACTGATGCTACACTCTGAAATTTTGTGCAGATCTCGGGGTAGGACCCTACGGACCATAGATCTAGGTTGTTGCCTTCAGTCCAGTGGAGACCCCGAGGTAGTCCTGCAGGCGTCCGCAGGCCTTGGCGTCCCTTTCTACTTCTTATATATTATGTTCTAGTTATTTCAGAAGCAGATGCACTTTTTTCATTCAGACAGTTATATTTATTATTTGTAGATACATTGAGTTTATATGTGACTCCAAAATTTTGGGATTGGTTTTTGGGAAATTTTGTAAAGTCATACATTGAGTTTACATACCTTGCTCCATTTTGTACTTCTATCCATGTTAGTGTTGTCTTTTCACATGTTATTTGGTAATAATAAAGGAATAAGATAAATTGAATATTTACATTGGCTTGCCTAGCGGGTTCAACGTTTGGCGCCATCATGGCCCCGACGGTGGGAAATTCGGGTCCTGCAGGCGCCATCATGAATAAGATATCTAGCTTACGACAAGAATTTTCGGTTCATAGAAGTTATCAACTTCACAAATTAATCTGTAAGTTAAATTTTATTTTATCTTTATATGATTCATAGTCTTTAAGACACCTGATGAATTTCATTATACCCAAAACCCAAAAAAATTATCTCTTGTTTTTTTTTCTTTATTTACTATTTATTTTTATCCCTTTTGATATATATAGGGGATTGTTGGAAAAATTTATGGTATCTCAAAAGGGAATGTCAAATATTTTTATTTGGAAATACTTTTTCTATGAAATATTATATTTCTATTTACTTATCATTTAGTAAATTAATTTTTACATTTAATAGAGTCAAAGTAGCCGTTAACTAGCCATTATATAGTCGTTAACTGGCCGTTAACTAGTCGTTGGAGAACAACTATATAAACATGGTCTTTGGAGAGCTAAAGACACTTTGTAACACAATCTCCTAAATCTCCTTCTTCCTCCTATACGCTGGTTTCTTTGTAGAATTTTCTGCTAGTTCTGTTCCCAGTTTAATAACTAGAAGAGCTTGTTGAATTCTAGGGATACGCCTAATTTTATTTAACACTATGTGAGAGAAATATCCTTAAGGATAGTATCCTTGACACGCCTCAAGCTAATTATTACTCTCCATAACCAATATATTTCCAACACCGCAATCCCTGAAACCTACCCCGCCCCAGCTCCGCCACATTGCCATCCCTGCATTGAAGCAGCCATTAATGCTTGTATTAGGGTAAGTTGCCTATATTATACCTTTTGGGTGCGGTCCTTCCTCGGACCCTGCGTGAACGCGGATGCCTTGTGCATAGGCTGCAAATTACATTGCTCAGATATACTTGCACAAATTTTAGCAGGCACCGTTTCAACATTTGGCCATATACTAGTCAGTTTTCTGATCCTTTTCTGAAACCGGGTCACCTGCGTGACAGGCAGGAATACTCACCACTATACTACAACAACATGAATATACATCACAGTTCCTAGCCAGTATAGAACTTCTGCAGAGTTTAAAATGTAAAGTAAGTAGGGGATAATACTGTTTGATCTCTATTGTATGGTGTCTGGGAGCCACCTGGGCCCACCCGATCCCCCGCCCAAATATACCAACAAGTCCCAAATCATAATACGGACTCGCTCGAGCCTTCGGAAAACCCAAAACAACACAAAAACTCAAAATCACACCTCAAAACCCCTAGAACCAAACTTAGGAACTTTAAGTTTTCTTGACTTTGCTAACAACGTGCCGAACCGACCTATAGGAACTTAAGGGACTTCTAATTTCAATATTGGGCGCCGAAACGCTCTCGGGACATTAGAAACCCATTATGAACATACGCCCAGGTCCGAAATCATCATACGAAGCTACCAGAATCGTCGAAACTCGATCCCGGGGTGGTTTATCCAAAATGTTGACCGAACTCAAACATGGCCTTAAAGGCCAACCTTAAGGAACCAAGTGTTCCTATAGCACCCTGAACACTTCCGAATCCCGAAACACCCGCCCCACAAGTCATAAATCACAATACGCCGCTATGGGAAGTTTCATTTAGGGGAACGGGGTTCAAGAATGCAAAACGACCGGTCGGGTTGTTTCAGTAAGCCAACTATTTCCACTGAAGAACAACGATAATAAATGAATTGTAACAGTTCGAAATAGAAATCTTGACAGAGATTACAAATTACCAAAACCCAGTAAATACAATTCATAAGCTCTACGACATCTTTCAACCGAATCTAAATAGAACTGTCCAAAAATAATAAGTACAGTTGACATAAAAAGGAAGGTGACTCCGAAACCTGCGAATGCAGCTGCAGGTTTACCTTGAGTCTCCTCATCAACGATCCATCCAACTAACAACAACAACAACCTAGATCTGCCCTCAAAAATGCGCAGAAGTGTAGTATGAGCACACCACGACGGTGCCCAGTAAGTATCAAGACTAACCTTGGTGAACTAGTGACAAGGACTAGTCAAGACACCACTAGCCTAATAAGTAAAAAGACATAACTGTACCAATGATCGAAACGTAATATCTATCTAAAGATTTTTCGATATAAATAACAGTACGATCGAATAATATGGAAGAAAGTTCAATAATTACGATCAACGGACATCATAATAGAAATATACAAAGAGAATGGAAAGAATACAATCCAAATGTCGGGAACCACAACCCAATTAAACACTAGCAACTCACATTGCATCAATGTATTCATGTCAAGCCTTAGCCAATAAACTCTATAAAACTAGTCAAACTATCAAGTGAAAACCTTTAAATCGTGAGTTTATTTTGAAAGCTTTAAAGATATAATCATTTTGGAATAGAGAAATTTCTTCTTTGAAACACACTTTCTCTGAATGTACATTTATATATTTTTATAAAGAGGAATCTTTAAAACATATTCTCTTCAAAATACGTGGTGTTCAAATATACTTTCCCAAATACTGCTCTTTCAAATATCATCAAAATACATGGTGCTCTATATATTTCCCAAATACTGCTCTTTCAAATATCATCAAAATACGTGGTGTTCAAATATACTTACCCAAATATTGTTGTTTCAAATATCATCAAAATATGTGGTGTTCAAATATACTTTCCCAAATACATATC
Organism: Nicotiana rustica; assembly: GCA_005239535.1. NCBI lineage: Eukaryota > Viridiplantae > Streptophyta > Magnoliopsida > Solanales > Solanaceae > Nicotiana > Nicotiana rustica. Next base: position 181,345 of record ML446226.1, on the reverse strand, counting down.
TTTCAAATATCATGAAAATACGTGGCGTTCAAATATACTTTCCCAAATATTTCTCTTTCAAATTTTATTTTTCTGCAAGACAAATAATTTCAAATATACTTTAGAAATAGAAGTCCTTCAGACATAACTTTTCCTGGAGATAATTTCTTTTCAGCTATATATATATATATATGTATGTATATCTTTCCATCCAAATCTTCTCAATGATAAAACCACCATAACTCAGTCCGCAACTAAGAATTTGTCATTCAAAGCAGTACGGAGAAAAGCTCCCGGAATCTCGTCAGTAGTTCCAATTTAAATATGCGATGCAGTATCCGTCCGTAGTCCCAATTTAAATATGCAATGCAGTACATAGGGGAAAGATCGTGGATCTTTGTCCGTAGTCCCAATTTAAATATGCAATGCAGTATAGGGGGAAAGCTCCCATATCTTGGTCCATAGTCCCAATTTAAATATGCAATGCAACAACTGGGGAAAACAACCAGAATACGACAGAAAAAACATATATTGCCACAACCGGCGCATAAGAAAACAAGACCGAATGCAAAGTGCGATGAGAAAATCAGTACAAAGACTTAAATCACAAAAATGGTAAAAACTCACTCATAAGAAGTAGCCACTAAAAGGAATTCCAAGAACAAAGAGAAAGCGAACTAACGAGGGGAAAACAAGGCAAAATAGCAATGATTCTATATATTCAAGTTCGCGACCAAGAAACCAAATCATCCCGGCAAGGGAATCAGCTATAACCAATCTCACTTAGGAAATTAGCTTCACCGAATAAACTCAGTTTGAACAAATGCTCAGTAAATAGTCAGCATCGAAGAAATACCATCAACATGGGCGGCCATCAATTAAACCTAAGTAGTGCTTAAGGGAAAACCATTTAAATCACAATGTACGACTCACATGCATGCTTGACCAACGTATAGATATTCCACTTACTTGTTAGACAATTATAGGGCGAGATTAAGAAACAAGAAATTCTAGGCAAGTACTTCTAATTTGAGCAGGAAGAGATGAAACTAGAAATCAGGAATTCAGATATAACAATTTCAATTCAGACACGGGGAACATAAGGACCAAAAATCTTATAAGGGAAATCTATTTGCAAATAAGTCCGAGTACGCACCCGTCACCTCGTGTACGTGGGCTACAATCAACATAAAAAATTAATCCCGGGGGGAAGCTCCCTCACACAAGGTTAGGCAAGATACTTACCTCAAAGACGACAACCCGGTACTCAAAAATAGACTTCTCGGGCAGGAAAACCTCCGGTCGGCTCAAAATCAACTAACACAACTTCAAAATACATTTAAAACGTATAATGAACTATTCCGAATAATAAATTCTCAACCTTTACAATATTATAAAAAAACGACCCAAAAGATGACCCCCGGGCCCGCACCTCGAAACCCGATATATTTTACTAATTTCGATTACCCATTCCGATACGAGTTCATCCATACTAAATTTATCCAATTCCGATAACATTTGATCTTTCAAAGCATGATTTTTCATTGTAGAAGTTTCTTCCAAAATCCACAATTCCCTCAACCCAAAAAACAAATTAAATGATAAAAACAAGAACTAAATCATGAAATATAATTAATTATAGGCGAAGAACACTTACCCATTAGATTTGCGTGAAAACCACACAATATCGCTCCCAAATCCAATGCCCAAAGCTCAAAATGTGATGAAAATGGCTAACCATCATTTATATGAATCTTCCCAGGACATCCGCACCTGCGACCACTTAACCGCACCTGCGAAATTGCATGTGCGAAACACAAACCACACCTATGATCCTACTAGCACCTGCGCCCAAGAATCACCCCTGCGGGGGACGCCCTGTGCCCTAAAATTCTGCACCTGCGGAGGCTGCCCAGTCCGCTTATCCTTGCACCCGCATGCTTTTTACCGCACCTGCGAATCTCGCACCTGCGGTCCCCTATCCACAGGTGCGACAACATTAGGACAGCAGCACCAGCTGCATTTCCAAACTTCAAACCTTCTGATAACCGTCTTAAACCATCCCGAGCCCCTCGGGACCTCAACCAATTAAACCAATAGGTCACATACCAACTCATCAACTTAGTCGGAGTTTTGGAACACCCAAAACTACATTAAAACACTGAATAAATCTCGGATTCAAGCCTAGAATTTCTAAATTTAAAAAATACGCCAATGATGCCAAAACCAACTCAAACCACATCCGATTGACCTGAAATTTTGCACACATGCCACAAATGATGCCACGAACCTATTCCAACTTCCGGTTAACTTTCTTCCCTTAAGCTTCAAAATTTGAAAAATTCTCTCCCAAACCGTCTCCGGATTAACCGGTAACTGAATCTAACCACGCACACATGTCGATATACACAAAGTGAGGCTGCCTATGACCTTATACCACAGAACGGAGCATAAATTCTCAAAATGGGTTGTTGGATCGTTACAATACATCTTCATAATTACGCCAAACTTTGTCTGTGCTAACTGTTAATGTTCATCCAATGGTAGACTAGAAATTTTGGCCTTAGTATATATAATTCTCATGTGTAGGTTATAGGTGTTCCCCTATGTGCACCTCTTCTAAATCAACAAAATATTACGACTTTATCTCTCTTTTAGTCTCAGCTCATATATAATAAAATATACATAATAGAGAGGTGACACTTTGTGTGTCAGTGTTTCTTTGAAGCACTTTACAAGCAAACTCTTTTTATCTCTTAACGTGCTCTTATTGATGCTTCCATTGGTCTCTCTTTTTACTTAAAGTCAAGGAGATAAGTTATGTTGCTATTATATCACGTAAATTTTTATGTTTCGACTTGTGAAAGCTGATGCAATATTCTAGCTACGAAAAAAGTTCAAAAATACCCCTTGACTATTTGAAATAGGACATGTTTGTCCTTCGCTAAAAGCTGACATCATTTGTGCCCTGGCTGACCAAAAGGAGTCATTACTACGTTCTTTTACTAATATACGCAATTTTTTTGAATTTTTTTTATTCCAAAAATATATTTTATCTTTTTCAAGATCCACCTGGCACACCCTCCTCTCCACCTTTTTTTAAAAGGTTCAAAAACTGCCCCTGAATTATACGAAATGGGACAATTAAATCCCTCTCTAGCCCCTTATTTTAGTTTTATTTCTTATTTCTTTTTTTCTCTCCTTCATTTTCTTTCTCCCTTTTTTCCTCTCCTTTCTACTGATAAGTTATGTGCCTTTTGTTTTGATTATTTAACAAACTTCATATGAAAATCTGATAGGGAACCTGATACAACTAGCTTCTCTTCATTCAGAACAACTGGTCAAATGTCTGGCACCTGTCACACCTCCTTTATTATACGCCCCAAAGGGGGTACGGGAGTTTTTCCACTTAAAGTGACATTATTCGAAATGGGAATATTTTATTTCTATTAGAGTCGCCACTTGGAATGGTTTATTTGGTGTCCCAAGTCACCGGTTTAAATCCCAAATTGAGGAATTTTGACTCTGTTTAAATTGTCTGCGAACCAGAAATCCGGGTAAGGAATTCTGTTAACCCGGGAGAAGGTGTTAGGCACTCCCGAATTCCGTGGTTCTAGCACGGTCGCTTAATGATTAAACTTGGCTTAAATTGTTTAATTAACCACTTTTAGGATATATTTGTATTTTTAACCTTTCTTATTATTCGATTATTTAAATAATTAACTCAATACGAGTCACGCGTACGCATACTCGTTTAGTTCGACGTGTCAAGAATCTTGTCACGCGTATGATGCAAGGCTAAATTGCATAGTTGAATCATATGATATATCATACATTTTATACGCATAAAATATACTTGTTAAATGTTTAATGGAGTTTATTTCATGTGTGGGTGAAGTGGAGATGAAATGGAGCTAAAATGATGCAACTACGTCGGAAGATACATAAAAG
>ML446226.1:118774-172756 GCA_005239535.1 Nicotiana rustica | reverse complement strand
ATATATATATATATATATATTCGGAGACAGTATATTTCAAAGAAAATTTTCTATTTGAAATGATTATATTTAAAGCTTTCAATATAAACTTACGGGTGAAGGTTTACACTCAATGTATTTTTCTCAAAAACACTTGGGGTCTTGGCTAAGGCATGATGTGGAAATTGTTGTAGTGTTGAAATATTGCTTGTTCTTGCTGTATTGTGGTCTCCGATTTCCGGGTTGTGTTCCCATCCCTCCTTCTGTGTATTCTCGTGATCTTTCATTGTATTTTTACTCTATTTTCCTTCCTCTTGAACTTGTTGTGTGTTAATTGCAGTGTGTAATCATTAAGTTGGCATTTTTTTTGTTATTCCCATATTTATGTCAGTTTGGTTTGTTAGACCAATGGGTGTCCTGCCTAGTCCATGTCACTACTTCATTAAGGTTAGTCTTGATACTTATTGGTCACCACTGTGGTGTGCTCATTCTACAGTTCTGCACATTTTTTTTTGTGCAGATCCAGGTATTGATTGTTAGTAGCAGCGCAGATCATTGCCGAGGAGACTCAAAGTAAAACCCGCTATTGCGTTCGCAGGCTTTATAGTCACCTTCCTACTTTTATTCAACTGTTCTTACTTATTTCTAAACAGTTGTACTTAGAAGTTGTAACAAATTCTGTAGAGCTTATGACTTGTATGATCGATTTTGAGAAATTGTAAATTTTGTCAAGATTTCTATATCGAGACTGTTATATTTCCTTTATTATTGTTGTTATTCAGTAAATGTTAGGCTTACCTAGTCCTAAGACTAGGTGCCATCATGATACCCAACAGAGAAAAATTTGGGTCGTGACAAGATGGTATTAGAGCTCTAGGTTCATAGGTGCTATGATTCATAAGAGAGTTTAGTAGAGTCTTGTGGATCGGTACGGAGATGTCTGTACTTATCTTCGAGGGACTACGGAACTATTAGGACAATTTCACTTCCTTCATTCCTATTGTGCGAGTTCATTATTCTAGAAGTTTGAAATTTATCATTCTATTCTCTCACATATGGTGAGGACACGAGCCGCGGTTCCTGATGAAGTTACCCTAGACAGATGTCGCTAGAGGCAGAGGTCGACGAGAAGCACATGCCACAGTTAGGACACCTACCAAAGCAGCCTTTGAGGAGCCGCCAGTTTTGTCCAATTGGGGGGCAGGTGCCTGAGGCACCTGTTGTTACGCCTGAACTTCAGGAGACTTGGGCACAGTTCCTGAGTATAATTGGTACATTGACTCAGGCGGGATTGGTTCTACCACAACGATCCGGGTTGTTTCCTGGAGCAATGCACTTTCCGCAGGTGCGGAATTGCTGGGCAGTTTATACAAAAATCCGAGGGTTTGCAATTCATATTTTCTAAAACGATTTGGAACTCGGGATTAGGCAATTTTTGAGTGGGTTTTGAAGAAACGACTCATAGGTAACGATTCCTAACCTTATTTCACTTGTATATAATTAATCTATTGCAACTTATTCAATATAATCAATGAGATTGGGTGAAAAATCATGAAAATGGGAGGAAGGTTCCCCAATTACAAATCTGAGAATTTAATGAGTTTTTGACGTCGGTTTTCAATGATTTTTGTTCGAGTGAGTTCGTAAGTGAATGGGTGTTCTAAAATTGTAATTTTCACTCGATTCTGAGACGTGGGTCTGGGGGACATTTTTGAAAATTTTCCTAATTTCGCGTATTAGCCTTGAACTAATAAGCTAGATCGATTTCTTACAATGATATTTACATTCTGCAATTGAATTGAATAGATTTGGGCCATTCGGAGTCGGGTACTTGTGGCAAGAACGTGGTTTTGAGTTGAGTAGAGCAGTCGAGGTAAGTGGCTTGCCTAACTCTGTGTTGGGGACTTCCCCTTAGGTTGTTTTGATAGTATTTGTTGTATAGAAGCCATGTTCTTGAGGTGACGAGTTTGTGCACGGGCCATTGTTGCTAAAATTCTATTTTTCTCCCATGCCATAAATTATTTCACTCTTATTTACTGTTTAATGCGCTAATTGTGTTGTTTCGATTAGGAAGGAGCATTCCTACATGTTTTACCCGAATTTCCTATTTGATACTATGTGCACCATGTTTAGTTAGTCCTATCCTTTGTTTTGCCTGTGAATTTTCTCCTGAACTGTTTAAATTAACCTTATCTGGTATTCATTCGCATTTCATATTTAAATTAGGCCTACGAACGTACTCCAGGAGATTTCCCCCCTTACCGAGAATTTAAGTTGGGACTACAAACGTATCCGAGATCTTTCCCCCTATACTGCATATTTAAAATTTGGAATACGGACATATTCTGGGAGCTTTTCCCATGTACTGCATATTTAAATTGAGACTAGAGATGTATCCCGGGAGCTTTCCCCGTGTACTTCATAATAATTTGAAACTACGAGACGGTATCTTGGGAGATTTCACTTTGTGATATAGTTATGTTGAGCTGAGGATTTTCTTACTGTAAACTTATATTGTTTTTCTTACACTGTTTACTGTAGACATTACCTATCTTTTGTACTGTCTTAAACTAAGTTATTTAGAAATCCGGTAGAGCCTTAACATGACCTCGTCACTATTTGTCCGAGGTTAGGCTTGGCACTTATTGGGTACCAAATGTGGTGTACTCATGACTTTTCCTTCACATGTTTTCGTGTGAAGATCCAAGTACGAGCTATCAGACTAGTGGTTAGTTGCTGCTGTTGATTCTGGGAGACTACAAGGTATTTCTGCCTCGTCTGCAGAATCCTCCGAGTCTCTTTCTATTCTATCTTGTAGAAACATTCTTATGTACTTTTCCAGTTTTTGTTAGAGCTATAGTAGTGGTAGAAGCTTGTGACTGTTTGTGATATTCCGGGTTTTGGGAAGTTACATATTGTACGTACCAAGTGGAGATGTTTCATTAGTAGATTTACATTATTCCGTCTTTATTTTGTTGTTACTATTTAATACCTTTATCGCAATTAGGCTTACCTAGTCGTAGATACTAGGTGCCGTCACGATGTCTTTCGGAGGGTAACTCGGGTCGTGACAAGCTGAGGATTTTCTTACTGTAAAATTATATTGTTTTCCTTACACTGTTTACTGTAGACATTACCTATCTTTTGTACTGTCTTAAATTGAGTTATTTAGAAATCCGGTAGAGCCTTAACATGACCTTGTCACTATTTGTCCGAGGTTAGGCTTGGCACTTAATTGGTACCAAATGTGGTGTACTCATGACTTTTCCTTCACATGTTTTCGTGTGAAGATCCAAGTACGAGCTATCAGACTAGTGGTTAGTTGCTGCTGTTGATTCTGGGAGACTACAAGGTATTTTTGCCTCGTCTGCAGAATACTTCGAGTCTCTTTCTATTCTATCTTGTAGAAACATTCTTATGTACTTTTCCAGTTTTTGTTAGAGCTATAGTAGTGGTAGAAGCTTGTGACTGTTTGTGATATTCTGGGTTTTGGGAAGTTACATATTGTACGTACCAAGTGGAGATGTTTCATTAGTATATTTACATTATTCCGTCTTTATTTTGTTGTTTCTATTTAATATCTTTATTGCAATTAGGCTTACCTAGTCGTAGATACTAGGTGACGTCACGATGTCTTTCGGAGGGTTACTCGGGTCGTGACAAGCTGGTATTAGAGCATCTAGGTTCATAGGAGTCACAACTCACAAACCGGTTTATTAGGGTCTCGCGGATCGGTACGGAGACATTCGTATCTATCTTCGGGAGGCTATGTAACTGTTAATAACAATCATATTTCTTTGACTACCTTGTCGTGCGAGTTATTGACTTGAAAAAATCAAAAATTCTATTTTATTCTTTCCCACAGATGGAGAGGACTTGTACTGGGGGGACCAACAACCAGGAATCGGAACCCCCTTCCAAGGGCGCCAGAGGCCGGGGTCGGGGTAGAGGACGACCACATGGTGCAGCCCGAGCACCGGCAAGAGCATCGACAAAAGAGCCTAGAGCAGCTCCAGCTGGAGAGTCGGCATAGGAGGTCCCTACTGCTGCTCCAGCCTTACAGGAGAGTTTAGATTAGTTCATGACCATGTTCAACACTCTAGCTCAGGCTGGACTACTTCCGATAGCTCCAGCCACACCTCAGGCCGGGGGAGGGGCCAGGTTGCCGCAGCCCGCACTCTTGATCAGAGGGGCCAGGTTGATCAGGCCCCGAAGTATATTCCTATGCCCTCAGTGGCTTTGGTACAACATGGGACCAGGGTAGCTGCTTTTGAGACAAAGTAGCTCAAACTTCAGAGGTACAAGAAGTACCACCCACCTATTTTCAGCGTAGTAGCTTCATATGATGCAATGGGGTTTCTTGAATAGTGTCATGGTATTCTCCGCACTATGTGCATTATGGAGACCAGTGGGATTTCATTCACCAATTTCTAGCTTAGGGGAGCGGCATATCAGTGATGGCGGGCCTACGAGCTGAGTAGTCTAGACGAAGCAACGTCAATCAATTGGACTCAATTTTCAGAGATGTTTCTGCGAGAGTATGTCCCTCGGAGCCTCAGGGATACTTGGTGTGCGGAGTTCGAGTAGTTGCGCTAGGGTAATATGACTGTGTTGGAGTATGAAGTCTGTTTCAGTGAGTTAGCTCGGCATGCACCAACCTTGGTTGCCACAGTCAGAGAGAAGGTTTGCCGCTTAATTGAGGGACTTCGCGCTAGTATTCGGACCAGTATGGCTAGAGAGTTGGAGATGGCTATCACTTATGAGTAGGCAGTGACTACTTCCAGGAGAGTACATGTCATTTTTTCCAGGGACCAAGAGGAGAGAGAGGCCAAGAGGTCTCGATAGACTGACTGTTTTTCAGGAGTTCGTGCACTAGTAGCACACTATGGCAGGGGCTTTGTGGGTCGCCTTGTTCGTTCAACCCTTCCAACAGCCAGCGGTATTCCAGCTCCTCCTAGACCTAAAAAGTTCTATTATGCACCGCCGGTAACCAGCGTGTTGCAGTTCAAGGTGCTATTTCCGACCATCCCAGCAGGTAAGCTATTATTCAGTCTCAGCCGCAGCGTCCTCCGAGGGTTTGTTTTGAGTTTGGTGACACTCGTCACGTGATTAGAGATTGCCCCAAGGCCAGGAGGGGTGCAACTCCATAGTCTTATTAGCCTCCACGTGCTCCGCCAGGTCCTCCGACTATTTTTCCAGCCCAGTTGCCACTCCACTACCCTAGTCAGCTCGAGGTCGAGGTCGGGGAGGTAGAGGTCGACCTAGAGGGGGAGGCCAGGCAAGATACTATGCCCTTCCAGCCCATTCCAAGGTCGTTGCTTCAGTCTCAGTAATCACAGGTATTGTCCTTGTCTGTCATAGGGATGCATCAATATTATTTGATCCAAGCTCTACGTATTCATATGTGTCCTATTATTTTGCTCCACATTTGGGGATATCCCGGTATTCTTTGAGTTCCCCTATTTATGTATCTACTTCTATGGGAGGCGCTATAGTTGTGTACCACGTATATCATTCATGTTTGATTTCTCTTAGTCATTTTGAGACCAGGGCTGATTTGTTATTACTTAGCATGGTAGATTTCGATATTATCTTGGGCGTGGACTGGTTGTCCCCCAATATATTATTCTTGATTGTCACACTAAGACCGTGACACTGGCTATGCCAAGCTTGCCGAGATTTGGGTGGAGAGGTACCTTAGAGTATACTCCCCGCATGGTCATTTCATTTCTTAAGGCTCAGCGGATGGTTGAGAAGGGGTGTGATGCGTATTTGGCCTATGTGAGAGATGTCAGTGTTGATACCTCTCCAGTTGAGTCAGACCCGGTAGTGAGGGACTTTCCTGATGTATTCCTAGCTGATCTTCTGGGTATGCCGCCCGACAAAGATATTGATTTCAGCATTGATGTATTGTTGGGCACTCTGTCCATTTCTATCCCTCCTTACCGTACAGCTCCTCCTGAGTTGAAGGAGCAATTATAGGAGTTACTTGATAAGGATTTCATTAGACCCAGTGTATCACCTTGGGGTGCTCCAGTGCTATTTGTGAAGAAAAAAGATGGATCTATGCGAATGTGTTTTGATTATCAGTAGTTGAACAAGGTTACAGTGAAGAACATGTATCCTTTTCCCCGCATTGATAATTTATTCGACCAGCGACAGGGTTCCAGAGTATTATCCAAGATTGACTTGTGATCTGGCTCTCATCAGCTGAAGATTCGGGACTCGGACATTCCGAAGACTGCCTTCAGGACCAGATATGGCCACTATGAGTTTTTTGTTATGTCATTTGGGCTGACTGATGCCCCAAAAGATTTTATGCATTTGATGCATAGTGTGTTCTGGCCCTATCTTGATTCCTTCATCATTGTGTTTATTGACGACATTCTTGTGTATTCCCGATCACGGGAAGATCATGAGCAGCACTTGAGGACAGTGCTTCAAACTTTGAGGGAGAAGAGATTGTATGCAAAATTCTCCAAGTGTGAGTTCTGACTTGATTCAGTGGCATTCTTGGGCCACATAGTGTCTTGGTGATGGGATCAAAGTAGATCCGAAGAAAGTCGAGGCGGTGTAGAGTTGGCCTATACCGTCATCAGCTACGGAGATTCGCAGTTTCCTTGGTTTGGCAGGGTACTACTGTCGCTTTGTAGAGATGTTTTCATCTATTACAGTACCTATGACAAGACTAACCCAGAAGGGTGCTCCGTTCGGGTGGACTTAAAAGTGTGATGAGAGCTTTCAAAAGCTCAAGAAAACTTTGACTTCGTCCTCAATATTAGTATTTCCTACAGGTTCGGGGTCCTACAATGTGTATTGTGATGCCTCGAGGATTGGCCTTGCAGCAGTATTGATGTAGGACTGTAGGGTGATTTCCTACCCGTCCATGCAGTTCAAGGTACATGAGAAGAATTATCCAGTTCATGACCTCGAGTTAGTAGGTATTGTTCACGCCCTGAAGATTTGGAATCATTATTTGTATGTTGTTCCATGTGAGATTTATACGCATCACCAGAGTTTGCAGCACTTGTTTAGGTAGAAGGACCTCAATTGGCGCCAGTTAAGATGGTTGGAGTTACGAAAGGACTATGACATCACTATATTATACCACCTGGGGAAGGCCAATGTGATAGCCGACACCTTGAGTCGCCGGGCGGAGAGTTTGGGGAGTTTTGCAAATCTTCCGCCGGTTCAGAGGCCCCTATTCTTGGATGTTCAGTCCTCAGCCAGTCAGTTTGTGAGTTTGAATCTTTCAAAGCCTTGTCGGGTTTTAGCTTGTGTGGTGGCTCGGTCTTCTTTTTATGACTGCATTCTAGAGCGCCAGTATGACGATCCCCGCCTTCTGGTTCTTCTGGACAGGGTTAAGCGAGGTGATGCCAGGGATGTGACTATAGGAAATGCCCGGGTGATGATGATGCAGGGTCGGATCTGTGTGCCTAATGTGGATGGGCTTCTGGAGTTGATTCTTGAAAAGAACCATAACTCGCGGTAATTCCATTCATCTGGTTACCGCAAAGATGTACAATTATATGAGACAACACTATTGGTGGAGAAGGATGAAAAAGGATATAGTGGAGTTTGTGGCCAAGTGTCTCAACCGTCAGCAAGTCAAATATGAGCATCAGAGGCCAAGAGGGTTACTTCAGCAGATTAAGCTTCCAGAGTGGAAGTGAGAGTGGATCACCATGGACTTTGTTGTTGGACTTCCTCGGACTTTGAAAAAGTACGATGCTATTTTGGTGAATGTGGATCGGCTGACCACGTCAGCCCATTTCATTCCAGTGTTGACTACATACTTATCCGAGAGGTTGGCGGAGATTTATATCTAGGAGATTGTTTGCCTCCATGGTATTCCAATATCTATTATTTCAGATAGAGGTACACAATTCACTTCACGGTTCTGGAGAGCCGTTCTGCAGGAGCTAGGCACAAGGGTAGAGTTGAGTACAACCTTTCACCCTCAGACGGACGGGCAGTCCGAGCGCACGATTCAAATTCTAGATGATATGCTTCGTGCCTGTGTGATGGATTTTAGCGGGTCATGGGACCAATACTTTCCACTTGCAGAGTTTTCTTATAATAACAGATACCAATCCATCATTCAGATGGCGTCGTATGAGTCTTTGTATGGTAGACGGTGCCGGTCCCCAGTAGGATGGTTTGAGCCGGGTAAGGCCTGATTGTTGGGTACATATTTGGACCGGGATACCCTGGACAAGGTAAAGGTGATTCAGGAGAGACTTCGCATGGCCCAGTCCAGGCGGAAGAGTTATGCGGACCGGATGGTTCGTGATTTGGCATTTATGGATGGTTATCGGGTTTTGCTTCGGGTATCGCCTATGAAGGGCGTCATAAGGTTCGGGAAGAAGGGTAGGCTGAGTCTGATATTCATTGGTCCCTTTGAGGCATTGCGGCGTGTTGGGGAGGTTTCTTATGAGCTAGCCTTGCCTCCCAACCTAGCAGAAGTTCATCTGGTATTCCATGTCTCTATTCTCCAGAAGTATCACAGTGACCTAACTCATGTTTTGGATTTCAGTTCAGTCCAGTTGGACAAGGATCTATCATATTTTGAGGAGCCGGTACCTATATTGGATAGACAAGTCAAAAAGCTCAGGTCAAAGAATATTGCATCAGTCAAGGTTCAGTGGAGCGGTCAGCCGGTCGAGGAGGCGACTTGGGAGACCGAGCATGATATGCGCAGTCAGTAACCTCATCTTTTCAGATCTTCATGTAGGTCTCTATACTCGTTCGAGGACGAACGATTTTCTTAAGAGGGGGAGAATATAACGACCTGGTCAGCCGTTTTAACCATTAGCGCCCGATCCAATAATAACTGATTTCCCCACTTTTATATCTGTTTATGGGACTTTTCGGAATGATTAGTTGTAAAATTTTTGAGAGTTTTTGGACACATAGTCCCTACATATGAGTTTAAGCTTTAGAAATCAGGCCGTAGTTGGAACTATAGGAAGACGGGTCCGTAATTGGATTTTGTCGACTCCGTTAGCTCTCTTGGGTGATTTCGGAGTGTGAAGCGTGTCTGAAATGTGTTTTCGAAGTCTGTAGTGGATTTAGGCTTGAATTGGCGAAAGTTAGAATTTTGGCGATTTCGACCGATAGGTGAAATTTTGATATCGGGCTCGGAATGGAATTTTGAGAGTGGGTGTAGGTCTGTAATGTGATTTATGACTTGTGTGTAAAATTTGAGGCCATTCGGACTATTTTTGACGTGTTTCGGCATCGATTGTAGATTTTGGAAAATTCATAAGTTCTTAGGCTTGAATGTATGCATGCTTGGTGATTTTGATGTTATGTGATGTGTTTTGAAGGCTCTACTATGTTTGGATAAGGTATTAGGACTGGTTGGTATGTTTTGTTGAGGTCCGGGGGTCCTCGGAGATGTTTCAGATGCTCAACGGAATGACTTTTGAACTTAAAATCTGCTGAAGCATTGCTGGTGCTGGTGTTTCGCACCTATGGAACGGGAGCCGCGGATGTGGAGGGGCCCATAACAGATGCGGAATTGACCTGGGTCAGCTTGGCTTGCAGGTGCCGCAAGAGTTCCGCAGATGCTGATCCACATATGCGACCTAGTGATCGCAGGTGCGCTTCCAGCCCACTTAATAATGTTTCGCACCTGCGATGTATATTCCATAGGTGCAGCCCAATGATTCGCAGGTGCGGAATTCATGGGCGGTTTATACCAAAATCCGAGTGTTTGAAATTCATATTTGCTAAAATGATTTGGAGCTCAAGATTAGGCAATTTTTGAGTCGGTTTTGAAGAGAGACTCATAGGTAATGATTCCTAACCTTCTTTCACTTGTATATCATTAATCTATGGCAATTACTTCAATATAACCAATGCATTTGGGTGAAAAATCATGAAAATGGGAGGAAGGTTCCCCAAGTAGATATCCGAGAATTTAATGAGATTTGACGTCGGTTTTCGATGATTCTTGTTCGAGTGTGTTCGTGAGTGAATGGATGTTCTAAATTTGTAACTTTTACTCAATTCCGAGACATGGGCCCGAGGGACTTTTTGGGAAATTTTCCTAATTTAGCGTATTAGCCTTGAACTAATTAGCTAGATCGATCTATTAGAATAATATTCACATTATGCAATTAAATTAAATAGATTTGGGTAGAGTGGTTTTGAGTTGAGTAGAGAAGTCGAGGTCAGTGGATTTCCTAACTCTTTTTTAGGGACTTCCCCTTAGGTTGTTTTGATACTATATGTTGTATAGGCGCCGTGTACGTGAGGTGACGAGTACGTGCACATGCCATTGTTTCTAAAATTCCATTTTTTCTCTCATGCCATAAATCATTTCACTCTTATTTTACTGTTTAGTGTGCTAATTGTGTAGTTTAGATTAGGAAGGAGCATGCCTACCTCTTTTACCTGAAATTCCTATTTGATACTTTGTGCGCCATGTTTAGTTAGTCTTATCCTGTGTTTTGCCTGTGAATTTTCTCCTGAACTGTTTAAACAAAACTTATCTAGTATTCATTCGCATTTCATATTTAAATTAGGACTACGAACGTATTCCGGGAGGTTTCCCCCTGTTCTTCATATTTAAATTAGGACTACAGACGTATTCCGGGAGCTTTCCCCCTGTACTGTATATTAAAAATTGGGACTAAAGACATATTCTGGGTGCTTTCCCCTTGTACTGCATATTTAAATTGGGACGACGGACGTATTCCGGGAGCTTTCCCCCAGTACTGCATAATCATTTGAAACTACGGGATAGTATCCCGGGAGATTTCACTTTGTGATATATATTATGTTGAGCGAGGATTTTCTTACTGTAAATTTATATTGTTTTTCTTAAATTGTTTACTGTAGACATTACCTATCTTTTGTACTGTTTTAAACTGACTTATTTAGAAATTCGGTAGGGCCTTAACCTGACCTCCTCACTACTTGACCAGGGTTAGGCTTGGCACTTACTGGGTACCAAATGTGGTGTACTCATGCCCATTCCTGCACATATTTTGGTGTGCAGATCTAGGTACGAGCTATCAGCCTCGTGGTTAGTTGTTGCTGCTAATTCCAGGAGACTGCAAGGTATTTCTGCCGCGTTCGCAAAATCCTCTGAGTCTCTTCTATTCTATCTTGTAGAAACATTCTTATGTACTTTTCCGATTTTTGTTACAGCTACTGTAGTGTTAGAAGCTTGTGACTATTTGTGATATTCCGGGTTTTGGGAAGTTACATTTTGTACGTGCTAACTGGCGATGTTTCATTAGTAGATTTACTTTATTCCGTCTATATTTTGTTGTTTCTATTTAATACATTTACCGCAACTAGGCTTAACTAGTCGTAGAGACTAGGTGCCGTCACGATGTCTTTGAGATGGTAAATCGGGTCGTGACATTGGAGCACTATGTCAAATTCAGTGAGTTGGCCAGATATGTACCTCATTTAGTTGCTTCAGTTAAGCGGCGAGTCCGGTCGGATACCTCATTTTAGGAGGTTGTAGGGATCGCTCGCCGGTTAGAGAGCATGTGGGACCGGGTGTGGGAGGACAGACGAGTTAGGAGAGAGAGTTAAGGGACACGAGCAGGCCTCGTAGACCAGAGAAATCTACTGGTCCTTATTATGGAGGCAAGGTACGACACGGTAGAGGTTTTGTGGGTCAGACAGTTCAGTTTGCATTACCCTCTTCCCATTGGGTTTTAGGTACTCATGGGTCTCAGAGTGCTCATATTACACAGTTTCCACAACCACGTCAGCAGAGAGGTTGGCTTGAGTGTGGAGATTTCAGCCACAGGGTGAGAGATTGTTCCAGGATTCAGTCTGGCGTGCCATAGAAGGGTATTTAGGTGAGTAGAGGGCGCCCTAGAGGGGGAGGCCCGACCCATTGATGTGTTTCCTATAGTAGGCTTGAGGCCGTTATGCCGGATATTGCCACGCAGGTATGTTTTGATTTGTTGCAGAGGGGCACCACTTGTGTTTCACTATAGTTCTATGGTCGGGACGAGTTTCCCTTATTTTTTGCTTCATTTATGAGTGAGTTTCATGATTTGTACTTCGTTTTCATGTTTTCTTCTGCTGGGAGATTCTATGAGCAATAACCCATGTCTATCGTTATTATTATTCATCATTGATAGTGGTGAGACTAGAAGGGAATCCTTGTTGTTCATTATTGTAAGGTTTATGTGATTTTTCCTAAGTATTTTGGTTACGGGCTGTAAATTGATACTCCATCGAGATGCGAGTTAAGTGAGAGTTATGATTTTATTAGCCGAGACGACTCAGTGGGGGATTTAAATTGGTATTATATATATTCGGTACGTGATATAGAGTTGAGGGCGAGACCCTCGTGATATTTTGTGATTTGATATGTCGAAACCAGGCCGAGTACCGCGGTGGAAATTTTATCAGGGTGGGATTCTTGTGATTTGTTCATATGCTTTACCTTTTCCTTGTTATATTGCTTTTGTAGGTTAGTATTGCTAGAGGTGTGCCTGTGACCTTTTTTGGTAGTTCCCTTATTTATTTCTCTTTGCATATTCAACCATTTTTGTTATGTGCTTCTTGTGATTCAGCTTGCGGGGTGTGTGTGTGTGCCCGGTGTTGTTAGTGGTGGCTTAATGATTCGGGTGTCTAACTATGAGATCATTGTGTTTATTCCATCATTATCAGTGCAATGAGAGGTTGAAACAGAGTTCTTTCAGATAGGAGGCTAATCGCCAGTGTTGGATTGATTTGAGGCAACTATTTTGATCAGAAATATATTATGATCCTATGTGTGGTGTGCTTATTGTGTGGTTGTACCTTGTGTCTGTAGTCATGAGTCGATGCAGTTGGTTGAGGCTGATGTCGGATTTGGATTTAGAATCGGGTCTTTTTGAAATGAGTAGAAGGTGAGAAATTGAGGTATGAGGCTTATCGATGGTGATAGAAAGGCTAAATTGCAGTTGTGATGGGGTAATCAGGCTTAGGTAGGTTGGGGAGACGTGGGATCACCCGTGGGTATGTATTGGAAGTATGGAATCGGTGATGGGATGAGTTCAAGGTGAATCTTGGCACTTTCGAGGACGAACATTTGTTTTAAGAGGAGGAGAATGTAACGACCCGACCGGTTGTTTTTGGAATTTAAGTTCCGTTCAGTGGCGTAAGGTCGTGAACAGCTTCACATTGTGTATATCGACCTGTGTGTGTTGTTGGATTCAGTTACCGAATAATCCGGAGTCGAATTGGAAGGAAAATTTCAATTTTTGAAGCTTAAGTGATGGAAGTTGACCGGAGGTTTGACTTTTGTGTAAACAGCCTTAGAATGAGTTTTGGGTGATGTCAACAATATCGTATGGTGATTTTGGACTTAGGCGCGCGTCCGGAATTGGTTTTGGAGGTCCGTAGAGTAATTTGAGGTAATTCGGCGAAAGTTAGAATTTCAGCGATTTCGTCCAGTAGGTGAAATTTTTACATCGGGCTCGGGATGGAATTACGAGAGCGGCTGTAGGTACGCTGTGTCATTTACGACTTGTTTGCAAAATTTGGCTTCATTCCAGGTTGAATTGATGGGGTTCGACACGAGTTTTGATATTTGAAGATTTGAAAATTTATAAGTTATATTTTTTGTTTGATTCGTTGTTTTGGTGTTGTTTTATGTGATTTGAAACCTCGGGCGAGTCCGTGTTAGGTTATATGACTTGTCTGTATGTTTAGACAGGGTCTTGGGAGCCTCGAGTGTGTTTCAGATGGGCTTCGGGTCAAAAAATTTCCAATCTTAACTGTTGTTCTGTATTCTGTCCTTCCTTCTATGCGATCGCATGGATGCGAATGCGATCTCATAGTGTTCTACGACCCACCCCAATTTTCCTTCAATGCGTTCGCACCTCCAACCTCGCGTTCGCATAGTTCTTTCTTTTGGGAATCAAAAAATTCCTTCAATGCGATCGCATCCCCTGCTACGCCATCGCATAGCACATTTTTAGGCCAGTAATTATTTTCCTTTACACGATCACACTATTCTCACACGATCGCGATGCTTTAAATTATGGGCAGACAGAATATAACTCAAAATCGAGGGTTAAGCCATTTTTATTACATTTTGGCTTCTAGAGCTCGGTTCTTTGAGATTTTTATGGGATTTCCACACAAATCGAATAGGCAAGTGTTATTCAACAAGAATTAAATATATTCTATGAATTACTCCTTGCTTTTATAATTTAAATTGTGTTTATAGTTAGGGAAAATTTTGGTTTTTAAAGAAAATTTCTGAAATGAAAAATCACGATTTGAGGGGCAGAATTGCATCGGAATTTGATAAAATTTGCATGGTTGAACTCGTATCGGAATGGGTATTGTAAGATTTTACGGGTTTCGAGGTGCGGGCTCGGAGGTTGACTTTTGGGTCGATTTTTATACTGTTGTAAAGATTGAAACTTTATTATTTGGAATAGTTCCTTATACGTTTTATGTGAATTTTGAAGTTGTTCTAGTTGATTTTGAGCCGTTCCGAAGTCTTTTCGCCCGAGAAGTTCATTTTGAGTACCGGTTTGTCGCCTTCGAGGTGAGTATCTTGCCTAACATTGTGTGGTGAAATTACTCCTTAGGATTTGAGTCTTCCATGCTGTTTGTAGCCCATGTACGCGAGGTGACGAGTGCGTACTCGGACTTATTTGAAAATAGGTTGGCCGTTTAGGGTTCTTAGGTCCTTATACGCCTGTTTATGAAGTTGTAATTGCTATGGCCTACTCGGACTCATTATTTCCTTTCGATGGTTATTCCTTGTGAATGAGTTCTATTGTGTTGGTGACTTAAGTTCTTAATTTGATTGGCCGTCGTACATAGCATTTCTATCTTTTGTTGCCTTGTAATTGTTGTGGCGATGTACGATGCTTCTTTCTTGTTGTGGTTGTTATCTCTGTTGAGTGCATTGCATATCTAAATTGGGACTACATACGTATTCCGGGAGCTTTTTCCCTATATTGCATATTTAAATTGGGACTACAGGCGTATTCCGGGAGCTTCCCCTTGTACTGCATATTTAAATTGGGACTACGAACGTATTCCGGGACCTTTCCCCATGTACTGCATATTAAAATTGGGGCTACAGACGTATTTCGGGAGCTTTCCCTCTGTACTGCATATTTACTTTGGGACTAGGGACGTATTCCGGGAGATCCCCCAGCACTGCATGCTTATTTTGGGACTACGGACGTATTCCGGGAGATCCCCCTGTACTACATGAAAAATTTCAAGCTACAGACGGTGTTCCGGTAGATTTATCTTGAAGAGATTATGATCGAAAGATATATATTGAAAAGTATAGCTGAAAGCATTTATCTTGAAGAAAACTATGTCTGAAGGACTTTTTTTTCAAAGGTGTAATTGAAAAGCATTTGTCTTGCATAAAATGATAGTTGAAAGGCATTTTATTTGGAAAGCATATTTGAAAACCATTTATTTTGAAGGAACTATGTTTTGAAGATTTCTCTTTCTAAATATATATATATATAGTCGAAGAAAGTATATTTCAAAGAAAATTTTCTATTTGAAATGATTATATTCAAAGCTTTCAATATAAACTTACGGGTGAAGGTTTACACTCGAAGTATTTTTCCCAAAAATACTTGAGGTTGTTGGCTAAGGCATGGCGTGAAAAATGTTGCAGTGTTGAATTATTACTCGTTCTTGATGTATTGTGGGCTTTGGTTTTCGGGTTGTGTTCGCATCCCTCCTTATCTGCATTCCGTTGATCTTTCATTGTATTTTACTGTATTTTCCTTCCGCTTGCACTTGTTATGTGGTAATCACAGTGCGTAGTCATTAAATAGGTGTCATTTTCTGTTATTCCCATATTTATGTCAGTTTGGTTTGTTACACCAGTGGGTGTCCTGACTAGTCCTCGTCACTATGTCACTGAGGTTAGTCTTGATACTTATTGGGCACCACTGTGGTGTGCTCATACTACACTTCTGCACATTTTTGTTGTGCATATCCAGGTATTGATTGTTAGTAGCGACGTGAATCATTGCCGAGGAGACTCAAGGAAAACCTGATGTTGCGTTCGCAGGCTTTGGAGTCACCTTCCTACCTTTATTCAACTGTTCTTAATTATTTCTAAACAGCTGTATTTAGAAGTTGTAACAAATTCTGTAAAGCTTATGACTTGTATTACCGGTTTTGGAAAATTATAAATTCTGTCAACATTTCTATATCGAGACTGTTAGATTTCCTTTATTATTGTTGTTATTTAATAAATGTTAGGCTTACCTAGTCCCCACGACTAGGTGCCATCAAGATACATAATGGAGGGAAATTTTGGTCGTGACAAACCCAAAAGCCATGAAACAAGTTCAAAGAAATTAAAGAATCAGTTGGGAAGAAAGGCATGGTGAATGAAGATGATATCCAAAACCTACCTTATCTCAAAGCAGTGATAAAGGAGGTATTTAGATTGTATCCACCTGTTTCACTCCTAGTGCCAAGAGAAAGAATGCACAAATACTATAAGGGTATGAAATTCAATCAAAAACTATTATTCAGGTTAATTCTTGGGCTATCGCGAGGAATCCTGAATATTGGGAAAATCCCGAATAATTTATACCAGAGATATTTTTGAATAGCAATATTGATTTTATGTGTGAAGACTTTGAGTTGCTTCCATTTGGAGCAGGGAGGAGTGGTTGCCCAAATATTGCACTTGGTGTTGCAACTGTGGAGCTTGTACTTGTCGTGCCCCCCTTTTTCCCCCTTTCACAGAAGTGTGGGTTTTGAAATGCTTTGGGACAACTTGTTTCCTTTTGAAATTGAAGAGTCGCCACCTAATGGATTTAAGGTGCGTTAGGGCACCTAATGCAAGTAACTCATGAAACTGGTTTGTGTTACTAGAGATTGGGTAAGGGCTTGCAATTACCTTGATGGGAAGGTGTTAGGCACCCCTAGAGGTCCGCAATGGAGGGTCCCAGCCAAATTTATTTTGTGAATTAGTCATTTAACAAATAAAGCAGTCTAAGCACACATATGTATAAAAATAAGGGAAGTCCTAAGTCTATTTGCCTATAGGATCACATATGTACAATACCCGGTAAGCCTTCCTCAACTAGAGGGGTTACACGTGGCATCATCACACATGTCATCATATTCTTTTACAACCCAATTACCCCCCCCCCCTAGCGGTTATAACCGATTTTAATTAAACAAACTCTATGCGTGCATTACCCGTCCCTTCCTTATGGCCCTGGAGGTGTTTAGGACCTCCAATTTAGGAAGTTCGAGACACTCCTAAGGTGTTTAAAGGATATAATCTAAGCGACAACAAAGAAAATATAACATTCTCAAGTAAAAGAACATATAAGGGGTTCATGTTTACCTCCACAAATAAAGAGATAATTAGCACGTCTCAAACATCAAGATTTCAGATGTTTCAGAAAGGTCCTACAATAGGATATCTAGGTGAGCATGACAAGCAGAGAATATGAAGCATTGTGTTAAGGCGAAGTGATAGAAACCTAAACAGTTTGCCTACTGGTTTTAGAATCTGTTCAATCTGGGCAGTTCACAAATAAGCAAAGCAAAGTCTTACAAGTTGCAAAATTTCAATTAGCCTACAGGATTCCCTAGGGCGTGGAACACGATATCTAATTGTTAATCAGAGTCTTAATACTAACAAGCAATTTTAAACAGGCAGTTTGAGTTCATTATGTCATAAAGGCATGATGTCTAGGAGCTGAAAAATAATCACAAATGTTACAGAATGTGTTTTATATATTTATCTCTATAAGCATGATATGTAGGTGTTGAGACTGCTTTTTATACTATCTAGACAGAGGCGTGGTATTCAGACGACTACAATTAAAGTCCTAAAACATGGTTTCTAATGCACATAGGAGAACTTTATGAACATGATTAATTAGGCAGAATTAATAACAACCTAGTGACACGATTTCTAAGCAGACATGAGTNTGTTGGGACTGCTTTTTATACTATCTAGACATAGGCGTGGTATTCAGACGACTACAATTAAAGTCCTAAAACATGGTTTCTAATGCACATAGGAGAACTTTATGAACATGATTAATTAGGCAGAATTAATAACAACCTAGTGACACGATTCCTAAGCAGACATGAGTATGCAGAACTTTAGAAAGCAGAAGTTTAGGACAAATGATATGATGCACCTATAAGTATTGTTTTCTAGGGCACAAAAAAATCTTATAAGCAGGGATTCTAATGCATATATAATCACAAAAATCCTAGGAGCATTATTTCTACCCGATTTCCCCAAAAAACACATTTAAAAGTCCCTCCCATTTTTCTAATATGCCCAATATCTGTTTTACAAGAATTATTATTTCAGGCCAAGAATGAATGAATTACACAAATGAAACTACTATACTATAGGGAGCCTGGATAGGCCCAAAATAAACTTGGAGGACCAAGAATTCAACCAAATCCAAGCACCATAATCCTGTAGTGTCCAACAGAGTGTCATGGTGCGTCAAAATGCCCTAGGGCCTCAGGGACCCCGGGCAATGCTCACACCAGGACTCCTTTTAAAGAGAAACAATTTTTGTGCATTGTGGAAGGGCCAACCCTAGTGTGTTAGAGTTCGAAGGAGCTCATGGACTCCAAGGCACTACGCTAACTGGAGGGGCAGAACCCCAAGTATTCTAAGAGTAGGAGTGAGAGTGCTTGACATAGAATAACTTTAGGGAAACAGTACAAAAGTAAAACTGTAACGACCTGACCGGTTGTTCTGAGATTTTAGCCTGTTTTTCCCATTTCTGCTTCATTCTTGTTTAATTTAGCTCTTTTGTATTGTGTTGGGTTGATTGGTTCGTGTTCGGATTGGTTGTGGTGAGAAATGAGACACTTAGTCTCTTTGATTGATGATTTAGTTTGAAAAGTCAATTGGAAGTTGACGTGTAGGTAAATGATCTCGGGATGTGGTTTTTATAGCTCTGATAGCTTCATTAGGTTATTTGGGACTTAGGAGTGTGTTAGGAATGTCATTTGGATGTCCGGAGTATAATTAGGCTATAATTGGCGAAATTGGAATTTTTGCGATTTTCGGCGGCAGTGGAAAATTAGCTATAGAGGTTGGAATAGAGTTTCAGAAGTTGGAACAGGTCTGTAGTGTCATTTGGGATGTGTGTTCAAATTTTCAGGCTATTCAGACGTGGTTTGGGTGGTTTCGGCATCGTTGGCGAATTTTAGAAGTTTAGGAATACTTACGCTTGAATTTTGATTCAATTTGGTGTTTTGATGTTATTTTGAGCATTCTGAGGGTTCGACTAGGTTGGCATATTGATATATCACTTTTTGGTACTTTTGGTTGAGGCCCCGAGGTGCTCAGGATTGATTTTGGATGATTTTGGAAGGTTTGAAGGTTGGAAAGTTGGAAAAATTGCAGCAAAGGGGCTGCTAGTGCAGGCCTTCTGGTGTGGCCGCACCTGCGGACGGGGAGCCGCAGGTGCATAGGTGCAGGTGCGGAACACCTTGCGCAGATGTGGAGTTTTGGAACCTGGCTTAGGAGAGCAAGTGCGGAAGGTCGCACATGTGGGCTCGCAGGTGCGTGTTTAGTACCACACATGCGGAATTTTTGTTCAAGTGAGATTCCGCACCTGCGAGAGATTTTTCCGCAGGTGCGGCGCTGCAAGTGCGGGATTTTTGGTCGCGCGTGCGACATCGTGGGGAAGAACCTATATAAGGTTGACTTCGCGAATTTCTCTCATTTTCTTCACCATTTTGACGGATTTTAGAGATTTGATCTAGGATTTCAAGGGGGAATCAAGGGTATTCAGTGAGGTAAGCCACATGGATCTTGTATCTTGTGTTTATGGAAATTATTCCATTGTTTAATCATGTTTTAGTGGTGAAATTTGAAGATTAACGGCTTGAATATTAGAGTATAAATTGGGGAATTGAGGGGCCATTTGGGGTCCGATTTTGATGATTTTGGCATGCATGAACTCGTGAGAGCATAAGAATTCTAGTTTTGTGATTTTTATCAGAATCTGAGATATGGGCTTCGGGCCGGGTTTGGCCAATTTCGGGATTTGTGATGTTAATTGGATATTTTCGAGTAAGCTTTGTCCCTTTAGCATATTTTGATGTTATGAATCTGTTTTGAATAGATTCGGAGCGCGTTGCGGCCGAGTGGAGAATCAAAGTCACCGCATAGTAGCTTTCTTTCGATTTGAGGTAAGTAAAAAAGGTAACTCTTGACTTGAGGGTATGAAACCCCGGTACTTTGTATTGTTTTGATACTAGAGGAGGCGCATATGGTAGGTTACAGGCGTATGGACGTGCACCGATAGGGATTGTGACTTGGTCCATCCCGTAGCGACTATTAGGCCGCGTATTTGATTTGAAATCACATGATACTTCGTGTTTTAGATATTTACACTATATTTTGGGATGTATGCCATGTTTTTGGCCTTGTGCCAACCTGTTTAGACCCTCAGGGGTGTTTTACCACTATTTCTCACACTGTTTTGATAAAGAATATGATCTCAGTCATGATTTATATTTGTTTACCTTCACTCCTGTTTATTTCCCTGTTTTCAAATAAATGAAAGATGTTTTGGGCTGAGTCCCTATGATTTGTGGTGTGTTGCCCGAGTGGCTTGTGAGGGTGACAATTGAGCAAGGCCGAGAGCCGGATTTGTGAGTATAGTGATGAATCGGGATGTACGTGTACTGTTATATACATATATATTTGATCGGGCTGCACGCTGCAGCGATATATATATTGGATTGGGCTGCACGCCACAATGATATATATATTGGATCGGGCTGCACGCCGCAGCGATATAGCGCTTGGGCTGAAGGAGCCCCCCCCGGATGTTTGACATTCGCAGCCCCACCCTCCTCCCTCTCATTTTTGTCACATGTCTTACATTTTCCTAGACTTTATGTATTAGGGAAATACTGTGTCAGATTTTGTGTTCTAATTAGTGCCCGTGACTATGACTTCGGGTCTTGGGGTGTTTTGTTCAGATATTTTCATTGATTATCCGCAGATTTTGATATATTAAAAACATGCAAGTTTTTGATAAAATTTTGGTATTTTTTTAAATTGACAGTACCTTGTATTACGTTAGTAAATTGGCTAGCCTAGTACCATGATAGGCGCCATGACGACCAGTATAGATTTGGGGTCGTGACAAGTTGGTATCAGAGCCTAGGTTATATAGGACCTCACCGGTCATGAGCAGGTTCAGTAGTTGATATTACCTGAGAGGTTTAATTGGTGTGCCGCCAGGAGCGAGACGAGAGGTAGGCCAAAAGGTCTCAAGGATCTGGTACTTATGGTGGTGTTCCTTCGGGGTGTCAATTCCAGCACGGCAAGGGTCGTCCGTTCAGGCAGGCTCAGTGGGGCCGCTCATGTTACGTGGGACATACACTTGTCGTGGTCCTCACAGTTCTCACCAGGGCCACCCATCATTTAGTGGTCTTCCAGCCCATAGTTCATCTGGAGCATCGTCGGTTCAGGACTCATTATGCCTGATTCTTCCAGAGGTTATCCTGTTGCTAGGGGTTCCCTTCATTCCCCGTCTCCAGCACCGAGGAGTTGCTATGAGGTGTAGAGAGTTAGGGCATATGAGGCAGTAATGTGCTCATTTTGTTGGGGTTCCTTCTCAGCAGAGGGGTCAGCCGTCGACATCAACTCCAGTTACTTCACCACCCGCCTAGGTTGCGATGGGTGGGGGTCAGGCAGCTAAAGGCCGCCCGAAGGGGGGAGGTTGACCCGGTGGAGGTCTGGCCCATTTTTATCAACTTCCAGCTAGATCGGATACTATGGCCTCCGATGCAGTGATTACACGTATGGTTTCAGTCTGTGACCGAGATGCTTCGGTCTTATTTGATCCTAGTTCCACGTATTCCTATATTTCATCATATTTTTCCAGTTTTGTGGATATGCCCCGCGAGTCCCTTGTCACATCTGTTCATGTGTCGACTCTGGTGGGCGATACTATTATTGTGGATCGAGTGTATCGGTCGTGTGTTATATTTGTTGGGGGTATGGAGGCTCGAATGGATCTGCTATTGCTTAGCATGGTTGATTTTGATGTGATATTGGGCATGGATTGGCTATGTTCGTGTCATGCTGTTATAGATTGTCACGCTAAGGCCGTGACCTTAGAGATATCGGGATGTCCAAGATTCTGGTGGATAGGTGCTATTGATTATGTTCCTAGTAGGGTGATTTCATACCTGAAGTGTCACGGCCCAAATTCCCAACCTTAGGGATCGTGATGGCGCCTAACACCACACTTGCTAAGCAAGCCAATGTTAGAATTCGAGTAGCTAATTTCCTTTGGTTATTTTCTTAAGCATCAATAAATAAATTTAAAGTAAACTTAATTTAAATGCTTTCCAAATATAAAATAATAAACATTTGAATAAAAACGAACCACGAACTAGTCATATAATGGATCTGGAACT
Source organism: Nicotiana rustica (assembly GCA_005239535.1). Classification (NCBI taxonomy): domain Eukaryota; kingdom Viridiplantae; phylum Streptophyta; class Magnoliopsida; order Solanales; family Solanaceae; genus Nicotiana; species Nicotiana rustica. Next base: position 150,367 of record ML446226.1, on the reverse strand, counting down.
ACTCATAGTTTGGTGTCACAATTCACGAACTACTAAAGAATACTACAAACACTAGGCTGATAGAAATAGTGTAACTGTTCTGAATATACTAAATCACTTTTATAAAAATAGGAGAAGACTCTCGGGATCTGCGAACGCCGTCAGATATACCTCGTGTCTCCGAATAAATAGATTGCTTCTCTAAAAATCTCTACTACTGGCTAGTACCTGGATCTGCACAAAAGAGTGCAGAGTGTAGTATCAATACAACCGACCCCATGTACTGAGTAAGTGCTGAGCCTATCCTCGACGAAGTAGTGACGAGGCTACGGCGGGGCCTTAACAACATATAACCTGCGATGATAATATATATAATAAAACAATAAAATAATTCTACGTGAACAAGAAAAATATAACTGAGACAATAAATATAAAGCAAGAAAGAAATCTAAATAAATAATTAAGTACTGCAACAACAATGAAATAACTCAGCCACCTTTTCCAGGCCTCAGCTGTAACCAACTCTCAAATAATTTCAAAGTTTCCAAACTTTAACTTTAAATAAAATTAGTGCCAAAATATGAAATATAGTAATATAAAATAGTAATTTTTCAAATATTTGTTTTTCTTTTAAAATCATTAAGAATGTAAATGTCCTCCCTTATCGCTCCTTGTTGCGGAGTGCAACCCGCTCCGACCTATCAACCCTTATTGCTCCTCCCTAAATATATCACCCTTATTACTCTTGTTGCAGCGTGCAACCCAATCCCAAATGTCCAACCCGCTCCCACCAGGCATATCATATCAATTTATTCATAACTTGACAATTCAAGTCAAAGCCTTTCAAAATATTTATGTCTTGACAATTGTAAACAGAACAAGTTTCGCTTTAAATAACAGTAAAAGCAGCATATGAAATAATGACAATAAAACAATGAGTGTTACAGCCTTTATTTTATAAACAGTAAACCATGCATATTCTCCCTTATCATTGTCTTGTTGCCGTGTGCAACCCAATCCCACATATTCACAATATCACAAATTATCCACCCTTATCACAGCCCCCTTATCACAACCCCCTTATATCAATCAAGTTTGTTTATTCATCAAAAACATTCACAGTTCAGGACAAGCATTTCACAACACCTTTATTTCAACAATTGCAAACAGAAAACAGTATAGCTCGTAAGCTTCAACCAATATCATTTTACAATAAAACCAACCAGAATATATGTAAACACCGTAACGTTCTCGACCCAGATCATTCTTTATGTACTATGATAGAATCAAGAGAACAACCAACACTTTTAACACACTTGCAACAAAAATTGGCAATAATCGATTTAAATCAAATAGCCACGTAAACCTCAACAGTCCTAAGAGAGTTAAACTGCAATTCTCATAACTTCCTCAATATTATCAAAAAATGAAAGCAACATGAACATAAATATACATGTGCCAGGTAGAAATAATGCCAAACTACTCAACCGTTTTGTATCACAAGGGAACCAAATAAACAACTAATAATATTTCCAAAATAACCACAACAATATTTAACAACAACGTAATAGGGCCAGGTAATCGTAGAAACAATAATGAACATAGAATAATTAAGTCAGGAATAAATTAACTTGGGAATGGGGAAGGGATCATGTTTAACAGACCATTTGGTGGTGCATAGATACTCGTCACCTCACCTATACACCACACACATGTATTTCACATAGCAAACTAGTGGGGACTCCTATTCCCTCAAGTCAAAGTTAGACTAAATACTTACCTCAAATTCGCAAGTCACTCACTGCTCAATTATAGCCTTTTCCCTTTGAATTCACCTCCAATCCACTCGAATCGAACCATAATTAACTTAATATCATTAATTAATGCCAAAGGAGCTAACTTTACTTAAAATTATAATGTATCCTAAGTTTTCTCAACAAAGGTAAAAACCCGACCCCGGGCTCACTTAGTCTAAACTCGGGGTTCGAACCAAGTTACGTTTACCCATTAACCCCACAAACCCAAATATATAATGAGATTTGAAATCTGACCTCAATTCGAGGTAAAGATTCGATATTTACAAAATTCTCTAATTCTACCCAAACCCTCAATTTTTACCATAAAAATTCTTAGTTTTTGATTTAAAAGTGATGAAAAACAATGAGTAATTGAAAGAGTAAATTTTAGAATTGATTACCTATGACTTGGGGATGATATTTGATGAAACAATTCGTTACTAGGGCTGTGGGGTACGAAAATTTGAGGAAGAATAAGTTTGCCCGTTTGGAATATATTTTTCTGCCAGCTATTCTGCCTCATTTCTCGTTCCAGACGATCCCGAAACTCGATTTTTATGTCTCTAATAGATTCCTTGTGAAATTCTAGTCACGTTAGGCTTTTGAATCACTCAATGTGACCTTATAATGAAGGAGATATACAGGTTTTAATATTTGCAAATAGTGCAGATTTTTAATACGGCGTTAGTGGCAATTTCGGAATTTAACCGGAAAAATCTGGCAACCTTAGTAAAATGACCATAAACTCCTCATATGATGTCCAAATTTGATGATTCTTTTTGCTACGAGTCCGTAATTACGATAAGGATCTAATAATTCATTCAAAATAGAAATTGGAGCTCAGTTTTTAAATATGATATCATTTATGGTTGAAGAAACGACGTCGAAGCATAAGAAAGAACGAGCGCAACACAACCCAAACCTATTTAAAACTCACCGGAGCCCTCAGGGCTCTAAAAAAAACATGCACACAAATCGAAAAGCATCATACAGAATTGTTCGTGCGATCAAATCATGAAAATAATATGTAAAACTATAAATTAAACCTCAAAACTCATTATTTTTCTCAAGAACACTTAAAGTTCACTATTTATGAGCCGGATGTCCAAATCACATCAAACGAACTCCATTTTTCACCAAATTTTACAGGCAAGGCCTAAACACCACAACAAACTTGTATCGTGCTCCGGAACCACAATACAGTCTCGATACCAATGGTTTCAAACATAAGTTCCTTTCTTTATTTCATTAATATTTCAGCAAAATAATTTCTTTCAAAAATTAATTTCTAAGGCTTGGGACCTCGGAATTCATTTTCGGGCATACACCCGAGTCCCATATTTTTCCATGGACCTCCCGTCATCGCTGGAACACGGATCTGAGTCCGTTTACTCAAAATGGTGAAAAAAGTCAATTTTAATAAAATTTTAACTCTAGAAATTACTATTTCTCATATTTTCACATAAAAGTTGTCCAGTTTCACGCTCGGACTGTGCATGCAAATCGTGGTTTTTAAAATTAATCTTTTTAGGGCTATTAAGCCTATAATGGAGTCTAATTTTACATAATGACCCCTTGGGTCATCATATGAAGGTTCATCGTATGGTAGAGAAAGGATGTATGTCTTATTTTGATTTTTTGAGGGAGGTTAGTGTGGAGACTCCCACTGTTGATTTTGTTCCTGTAGTCCGTGATTACCCAGATGTGTTTCCTACTGATTTGTCGGGCATGCCGCCCGACAGGGATATTTATTTTGGCATTGAGTTGGTGCCGGACACTGAGCCTATTTCTATTCCACTGTATCGTATGGCACCAGAAAAGTTGAAGGAATTGAAAGAGCAGATTCAGGAACTCCTAGAAAAGGGGTTCATCTGGCCTAGTGTGTCACCTTGGGATGCATCAGTGTTGTTCGTGAAGAAGAAGAAGGATGGTTCCAAGATAATGTGTATTGACTATAGGCAGATGAACAAGGTTACAGTCAAGAATAAGTATCCTCTGCCTCGCATTGATGATTTGTTTTACCACCTTCAAGGAGCTAGGGTGTTCTCTAAGATTGACTTAAGATTCGGGTACCATCAGCTGAAGATTCGAGATTCAGATGTTTCCAAGACAGCTTTCAGGACCAGTTATGGCCACTATGAGTTTTTGGTGATGTCTTTTGGAATGACCAACGCCCCAGCAGTGTTCATGCATCTGATGAACAACGTATTCCAGCCATATTTGGATTCCTTTGCTATTATGTTCATTATTGACATCATGCTGTATTCTCGTAGCTAGGAGGAGAATGCCCATCGTTTGAGGGTTGTATTGCACAGATTGAGAGAGGAATAACTTTATGCAATGTTCTCCAAGTGTGAGTTTTAGCTCGGCTCAATATGTTTTTTGGGACACATAGTGTCCAGCGAGGGTATTCAGGTTGATCCGAAGAATATAGAGGCGATGCAAAGTTTTCCCAGGCCGTCCTCAGCTACAGGGATTAGGAGCCTCCTTTGTTTGGCTAGGTATTACTTTCACTTTGTAGAGGGGTTTTATTATATTGCTTCATTCTTGACCAAATTGACTCAGAAGGGTGCCTTGTTCAGGTGGTGAAACGAGTATGAGGAGAACTTCCAGAAGCTCAAGACAGCTTTGACCTCAGCTCCAGTATTAGTGTTGCCATCAGCTTCAGGTTCTTATACCATGTATCGTGATGCCTCGAGGATAGTATTGGTTGTGTTTTGATGTAGGGGGGTAGGGTGATAGCCTACACGTCGCGCCAGTTGAAGACTCATGAGAAGAATTACCTGGTGCATGATCTCGAGCTAGCAGTCATTGTTCATGCCTTGAAGATTTGGCGTCATTATTTATACGGGGTTGAGGTTTTTACTGATCACCGTAGCCTGAAGCACTTGTTTAAACAGAAGGATCTGAATTTGCGTCAGATAAGATGGTTGGAGCTTCTCAAGGACTATGATATCACTATTTTATACCATCCGGGGAAGGCCAATGTAGTGGCTGATGCCTTGATTCGCAGAGCAGAGAGTTTGGGGAGTTTAGTATATCTTCAAGCAGCTGAAAGACCATTAGCACTTGATGTTCAGGCCTTAGCAGGCCAGTTGGTGAGATTGGGTCTATTGGAGCTTCGCCGGGTATTGTCTTGTGTAGCCTCCAAGTCTTCTCTTTATGACCGCATCAGAGAGGTCTAATATGATGACCCACACTTGCTCGTTCTTCAGGATAGGGTTCAACGATGTATTGCCAGGGATGTAGTTATTGGCGATGATGGTTTTATGAGGATGTAGGGTCGGATATATGTGCCTAATGTTGATGGGCTTCAGAAGTTGATTCTTGAAGAGGCCCACCGCTCGCGGTATTCCATCTATACGGGTGCCATAAAGATGTATCAGGATCTTAGGCAGCATTATTGGTGGAGGCGGATAAAAAAGGATATTGTTGGATTTGTGGCTCGGTGTCTCAACTTCCAGCAGGTCAAGTACGATCACCAGAGACCAGGTGGATTTCATCAGAGTTTGGTTATTTCTGAGTGGAAGTGGGAGCAGATCACCATGGACATTGTAGTTGGGCTCCCATGAACTTCGAGGATGTTTGATGATATATGGGTTATTGTGGATCGGCTGACTAAGTCCATTCACTTTATTCTGATTGCTACCACTTATTATTCGGAGCGGCTAGATGAGATTTATATCAGGCAGACTTTTTGACTGCATGGTGTTCCGGTTTCCATCATCTCCGATAAAGGTACCCAGTTCATATCGCAGTTATGGAGATCCGTGCAGAGAGAGTTGGGTACTAAAGTCGAGTTGAGCACGAATTTTCACCATCAAACGGACAGGCAGTCCGAGCGCACTATTTAGATTCTGGAGGACATGTTGGGCGCTTATGTTATTGACTTCGGGGGTTCATTGGACCAGTTTCTGCCTCTCGCGGAGTTTGCATATAATAATAGTTATCAATCAAGCATTCAGATGGCTCCATATGAGGCTTTGTATGGGAGGCGGTGTAGATCACCGGTTGGTTGGTTTGAGCCGGGTGAGGCCAGACTCTTGGGTACAGATTTGATACAGGATGCCTTGGATAAGGTGAAGTTGATTCAAGAGCGGCTTTGCACAGCGCAATCGAGGCAGAACAGTTACGCAGACCGGAAGGTCCGGGAGCTATCTTTCATGTCAGGGGAGAAGGTCGTGCAGAAAGTGTCACCAATGAAGGGTGTTATGCGGTTTGGAAAGAGGGGCAAGTTGATTCCCCGGTTCATTGGGCCTTTTTAGGTGCTTCAGAAGGTTGGAGATATGTCTTATAGACTTGCTTCGCCATCCAACTTGTCGAGTTTTCATCCAGTTTTCCATGTTTTCGTGCTATGGAAGTATGTTGGTGACCCGTCACATGTTTTGGGTCGTATGAGGTAGAGCCAGTAGCTATTTTGGGTCATCAAGTCAGAAGGTTGAGGTCTAAGGATATAGCTTCAGTAAAAGTGCAGTGGAGAGGCCAGTCAGTGGAGGAGGCCACCTCGGAGACCGAGCGGGAGATGCGGACCAGATACCCCTACCTATTTGAGACTTTAGGTGTTTTTCTAGACCCGTTCAATGACGAATGTTTATTTAAGAGGGGGAGAATGTAATGATCCGACCGGTCATTCGGAGAGTTTAGCCTGTTTTTCCCATTTCTGCTTCATTCTTGTTTGTTTCAGCTCTTTTATATTGCGTTGGGTTGAATTATTCGGGTTCTGGTTGGTTGTGGTGATAAATGAGACACTTAGTCTCTTTGATTGGTGATTTATTTGAAAGTCAACTGAAAGTTGACTTGCAGGTAAATTATATCAGAATGTAGTTTTTATGGATCGAATAGCTTCATTAGGTGATTTGGGACGTAGGAGTGTGTTTGGAATGTCATTTGGAGGTCCGGAGTAGAATTAGGCTTGAATTGGTGAATATTGGATTTTTGGCGATTTCCGGTCGGCAGTGGAAAATTATCTATCGAGGTTGGAATGGAGTTCAGGTATTTGGAACAGGTCGGTAGTGTCATTTGGGATGTGTGTGCAAATTTTCAGGCCATTAGGAATCCTTAGACTTGGATTTGGATTCGATTTGGTGTATTGATGTTATTTTGAGCGTTCTAAGTGTTTGACTAGGTTGGTATATTGATATATGAGTTGTTGGTACTTTTGGTTGAGGTCCCGAGGGGCTCGGGATTGATTTTGGATGATTTCAGAAGGTTGGAAGTTTGGAAAATTGCAGCAAAGGGGCTGCTGGTGCAGGCCTTCTGGTGTGGCCGCACCTGCGGACAGGGAGGCGAAGGTGCGGGGTTTTGGAATCTGGCCTAGGAGTGCAGGTGTTGAAGGTTGATCGCACCTGGGGGCTCCCAGGTGCGAGTTTTGGACCGCAGATGCAGAATTTTTGTTTAAGTGAGATTCCGCACCTGCGAGGGATTTTTCCGCAGGTGTGGCGCTGCATGTGCGGGGTTTTTGGTCGGAGTTGCTACAACGTTAGGAAGAACCTATATAAGGTTGCCTTCGCTAATTTCTCTCATTTTTCACGGATTTTGGAGCTTTGAGCTGGGTTTTCAAGGGGGAATCAAGGGTATCCAGTGAGGTCAGCCACATGGATCTTGTATCTTGTGTTTATGGCAATTATTCCATTCTTTAATCATGTTTTAGAGGTGAAATTGGAAGCTTAAGGGCTTGAAATATTAGAGTTTAAATTGGGGAATTGAGGGGCCTTTTGGGGTCTGATTTTTATGAATTTGGTATGCATGAACTGGTGAGAGCATAAGAATTCTAGTTTTGTGAGTTTTATCGGAATTCAAGACGTGGTCTCGGGGGTCGGGTTTGGCCAATTTCAGGATTTGTGATGTAAATGGCATATTTTTGAGTGGGATTTGTCCCTTTAACATATTTTGATGTTATGAATCTATTTTGAATAGGTTCGAAGCGCGTTGAGGCCGAGTCAAGAAGCAAAGGCATCCCGGGTTAGCTTTCTTCCGATTTGAGGTAAGTAACGAATGTAAATCTTGATTTGAGGGTATAAAACCTCGGTACTTTGTATTGTTTTGATACTAGAGGTGACGCAAATGCTAGATGACGGGCGCGTGGAAGTGCACCAGTAGGGATTGTGACCTGCTCCGTCTCGTAGCGACTATTAGGCCGTGTATTTGATTTAAAATCACATGATACTCCGTGTTTTAGAGATTTATACTATATTTTGGGTTGTATGCCATATTTTGGCTTTGTGCAGACATGTTTAGACCCTCAGGGGTGTTTTACCACTATTTTTCACACTATTTTGATAAAGAATATGATCTCAATCATGATTTATACTTGTTTACCTTCACTCCTTTTTATTTCCCTATTTTCAAATAAATGAAAGATATTTTGGGCTGAGTCCATGTGATTTGTGGTGAGTTTCCCGAGTGGCTTGTGCGGGTGATGGTTGAGCGAGGCCGAGAGCCAGATTTGTAAGGATAGTGATGGATCGGGCCGCACTCCACAGTGTTATATACATATATAGATAAAAATTTGATCAGGCGACACGCTGTAGCAATATAGCGCTTGGGCTGAAGGAGCCCCTCCGGAGTCTGTACACACCCAGTGGGCGCAGTCGACTACTTATGGATTGGGGTGCACGCCTCAGCGTTGATCGAGTTGCACGCCGCAACTGTTATTATATGGCACATTTTGTGCGTGAGTGTTGGGCGTGAGTACTGATTGACAAGACATGAGTCCCCAGTGACTGAGAGGCTTGCCCGAGAGGCCTTATATAGTGAATGAAATTGTGCCCGAGGGGCTTATTTTCTATGAAACTACTGTTTTTACTCTTCTTCACATTTTTGCCTCTTAATGATAAATGTTGAACCAATGTTTTATATGAATCTTGGAAAAAGGAAAACTGGAGTTCTTATGAGACTTTCGGGACGTAGATCCCTGACCTGATTTATTATTTTCCACTGATGTTTATTATGTGAGTTTACATGATTTTTAAAGCTTGTCACTACACTCACGTCCGTATTTATATTTTTTACTTACTGAGTTGGTGTACTCATGTTACCCCCCTACACCTTGTGTGTGTAGATCCAGGTGCTCGGATCGAGTGAGACTCGGTTGTTCATCAGTGGAGCAGTAGACGGAGATTCTGATGTATCTTTACGGCGTCGGCAGTCCCACCCTTCTCCCTCTCATTTTTGTCGCATGCTTTATATTTTCCTAGTCTTGATGTATTAGGGAAATACTGTGTCAGGTTTTTTGTTCTAAATTAGTGCTCATGCTAGTGACTCCGGTCTTTGGGGGGTGTTTTTTTCAGATATTTTCATTGATTATCCGTAGATTTTGATATATTAAAAACATGCAAGTTTTTGATAAAATTTTGTTATTGTTTTAAATGGATAGTACCTTGTATTACGTCAGTAAATTGACTAGCCTAGTACCACGATATGTGCCATCACGGCCAATATGGATTTGGGGTCGTGACAAGAACATTTAGAAGTGAAGAATACTTCAGGAATGGAAATAGTTTGGCACAACATATTAAGAGTAAAACATTTTAAAAACATTCTAAGAAAAGAAGGTTCAATAACCAACAACATAGTCACAAAGCCTGAAAGTGCCCAGATTCAACTCAATTTGTTAATTAACTCTAGGTGAGGACAAACAATTATACAGAGGGGGGATCAAGGATTGGGAACACATGAAGATTAAATTAAAAATACATAAATAGGATGAGAATTAGAGCATATGGAAAAACATGTACATAGAACAAGCAAGGAGTGATTGACAACCAAATTCATAGCATTCATTATAACTTGGACTACTAATTTAGAGTCTCAAAAGGAGAGTCGTACTTGATGCTAGCAGCCATAGATAGTAAATCACAGAGATTGAGTGTAGGAATGGTCATGTTGAGGACAGAGGTCTAATTACACAGAACTACTCATGCCAAGTGAAGTCAATTAGATAAAATAAGAACCCGAGACACAAAATAAGCATGCTGGTTGAAGGAAGTAAATAGCAAAGATGGAAGTACTTAAACTAAGGTAAACATGCTGGTTAAATTAATAAACAAGAAGAGGGAAATTTAAACATGCTGATCAGGCAATAAACAGAGTTAACTATGCAGTAGTCATACTAGTACATGAGAGACATAGCCTTAGCATAAACAAAGAAACAAGGAGCACATAGATTTGAATTTCATAGTGACATTGAGATACGAACATACCAGTTATGGAAGAAGAAACTGAAGTTAAAGGAGGCAGGATTCAAAACTCTAGCCTTGGCTTTCAGTCGGCTAGATAAGCAATGAACACAAGTAGTAGAGAGAGATAAGCGAAAGTTTATGTGTGTGTGCCTTTTGGAACTGTTGTTTTTTTGAAGAATCGGAATGAGAGTATATATATAGCACTTAGGGAGTAAATAAAAGTAAGGTAAAAATAATCACAGTTCAATCAATTAGAAGCAATAAATCAATCATGGAATCAATTCCTATGGGAGAGTCCGAAATAGACCCCTTAATTGGGGGTAATCAATTAACGGTCACAACAGGGGGTTAAATTAAGTTAAGGACTCAAAATCATACCATATAGGGATTCAGTAGAAATCCCAAAACCATACTGATAACTAATTAAGGCAAGTATGATCAATTAAGGTCATAAATAAAGAAACAAGTAAAATTTCAGCACACACTAATTTTAACAGGACAGTTAATAGGAATCAATCAGTAAAATCTTCAAATAATATTGATTTTATAGGAAAGAATTATTTAAATCCCCAAACAGAAATCAACCAAGTAACAATCCCAACGGGTTCTTATTTTAACAAGAAAGAAAATCGTTCAGATCCTGAATATAAGTCAATCAAGTAAAATCCACAAATTACTGATTTTAATGGGGAAAATCATTTAGATCCCTAAATAAAATAAGTTAATATGACTAGTTGACAAAGATAAACCAATGTCGAAACAAAATAGAAGAAATCAGTATAACACACAGAAACATTTAGGGTTCGAGCATACATACGAAGATTAAGCAAATACGCAAAGAGATGAATTTGTTAACCGTTTGAAAGTAAAAACATTTGAAGAAAGTCTGGGAAGAACCCTAGTTTTACAAAGGGTAACTAAAAATCGAAGTAGTTAATTAAAATAAGCAATTTTTAAAGGAAAACACCTAATAATACTCGAACCACTTCAGATCTGAGAAGATCCGAACAGTAGTGAAACTAGGGTTTTCATAAATTAGTAGAGATGAAGAAAATCGGTCAAAATCCCATGGATTCGTACTAAAAAGAAGAAGAAATCCATACTCATAAACGAAAATGGGCTGAGACAGGCCATTAAACATGTTCTAGGCAAGAACAAGTTGAATCTTCACGCGATTCTTCTAATGTCTCATGAAATCAAAGAGCCAGGTAGTATAGGAGACAAACTGGTTTCTCCTTGATGTTCCTTTAGTGTTTTGTTGTTGTGGAACAGGGTCATGGACATGTTCCATTGCGGTTTGAGGATCATTTACTCTTTGTTATGTTCCCCATGTCATGTTGCTCTAGGTAGATTAACCTGTTCCTTCTTCCTGTACAGCTTCAGTATAGGCTGCGGTTTCATTTGAGTTTCTTACCACCCCAATTGCTTCATCATCATGTTCATGTCTCTCACAAAGAATGTTAGTTTCATCAAAAACCACGTGAAAACTTTCTTCAACACACATAGTTCCTTTATTATAGACCTTATAAGCTTTAATATGTGAAGAATATCCAAAGAATACTCCCTCATCACTTCTGAGATCAAACATGCCTAGGGAGTGTTTACCATTGTTGTGCACAAAGCACTTGCATCAAAATTCCCTAAGATTGGATATATTTGGTTTTCTCCCTTCAAGTAACACATAGGGGGTCTTCTCAACAAGATGTCTAGTCATGCACCTATTTATGATGTAGCATGCAGTATGTACAGCTTCTGCCCATAAGCTATGGGGCAGTTTACTAGAAAGAAGCATAGTCCTAGCCATATCTTCATGTGTCATATTCTTTCTTTCAACTACTCAATTTTTTTGTGGAGTCCTAGGAGTAGAAAAATTATAATTTATGCCATGCTCATAAAAAGATTCAGCAAATTTAGCATTTTCAAATTTAGTACCATGATCAAACCTAATTGATGCAAGTGCTTTGTGCACAACAAATTTTTCCCAACAAAAGGATGAATTAAATTTTTTTAGCCCAACTTAGTAGCCTATTTTTCCCCTAAACAAATTTTTTGTTCTTTTGGCTTGCCTTTTCTTTTGCATTACATTCACTTTTATACTATTTTACCACGCTGAGTACAAATATTTTTCTTAGGAGGTGTAAGGTACTTGCTTTTGTGATTCCATTTAGGTGGAAGACTCCCAAAGACAAGCTTTCTTGCTATGATGTTCCTGTCGCCATGAAAGAGCATCGGAGGACCTAATCCATTTACAAGTTTTGTCTAGTTCATGCTTGACCTTTCCCAGGTCCTCCTTCAACATTCTTACCTGCTTATCCTTTTTATACAACACGTCTTTCAGTTACCTATATTTTCTTCTAGAGTGAGTTGTGTGCAATCAGTTGCCTTCTTACTTGTTCCTAATTTTAGTTTTAGGTTTTCAGATATAGGTTCTAAAACATTTTATCCACAAGCATGAACCTGGTTCTTTAGTGTAGTATTTTCTCTTATAGTCTTACTAACTCTAAGTTCCAAGTTCTTACACTTAGGTTTTAAAATGACACATTCCTTAGACAACGGCTCCTTTCATTGTTTATATCCTCAGATTCATCAATGAAATCTAGAAGTAACTCAGATAGCCTCTATTTTAGACAAAAAATTAAATCTTGTCTTTGATGTGAATTACACTTACCTCAGATTCCTCATCAGATTCTCCAATTGCCATAAGTGATTGTTCATCTCCATCTTCATCATTTGAGCCCTCGTCCGAGCTTTCTCCCTAAGCAACAACCATAGCCTTTGTTGATCCTTTTTTCTTCTTGGGTTGAACCTGTTCCTTTTTCTTGTTTATTCATTAAACTCTTTCCTTCTTCCATTCAATTTCCCATTGAGGGCAGTTTTTTATGTGGTGATCAATCTTCTCACACTTGTAGCAGCCCTCATTGGTCTATTTTTCTGGAACCCTTGGTTTGCTATAGCTTCCACTTCTTGAAGAACCTTTTCATCTCATTAGGTACTTCTTGAAGTCTTTTGTGATCATAGCCATTTCATCTTCCTATAGATCAGAACCTTCAGTGATTCTGAGTGCTAGGCTCATTTTCTTCTTGGGTAGATCCATCTTCATGGTATTCCTTATAAGTTCATAATCAGTAATATTTCCAATCAGCTCATCCAACTTAAGAGTGTCAATGTTCTTTGATTCCTGAATGGCAATGATTTTTCTTTCCCGAGAGATTAGCAGAACCCTTGTCAGAATCTTCTCAACTTTGTCTCCGTGAATAATAATCCTTCCAAGAGACTTAAGTTCATTTTTCAGTGTGGTAAACGTTGTATACATCTCTTTGATGGTTTCCACTTCCTTCTTAGTGAAGTCTCATATTGAGAATATAGTGGAGTTCCTCTGGACCTCTTCACTTGAGGTGTTCTTTCATGAGCCACTTGTAAAGTGTCTCAAATTTCCTTAGCAGTAGTACATCTTTGAATTATGTTTTACTTGTCTGGACCAATTCCACATACAATCCATTTCTTTGGCTTGTCATTCTTCTCTCATTTCCTCAAGTCCTCAGCAGTGCAATCAGCTCTTATTTTTGGAACATCTACTCCCTCAACCTTCTTCTTCATGGTAGCCAGGGGACCATCAGTGAGAATGTCCCATTGCTCATAATCCTCTCCTATGATGTGGTCTCTCATTAAATTTTTCAACCAAGAGTAGTACTGGCCATTGATGTGTGGTGTCCTAGCAGTTGATTGTCCTTCTCAATTTGAAAGTGGTGCACTGATAACTAGGAATTTTAACCTATTATTTGCTCTCATTTACTTGTGTTTAGGGCATAAATGCGTGAAGGTATTCCCATAAACTAATGAAATATGCTTTCTTGCAAGGATTGTTCAAAATGAGCCAAAGGAGTCATAATAATCTCATGAAGGAATCAAAACTTGAACAAAAATCAAGAATAGGCCAAGAGATGTGAAACATGGACTGCATAAATATTGTTCAGCAGCGAAAGGTACAACGTGGTCGCGAGCAATATTTCGAGGTCCGCGAAAGGCAGATTCAGAGAGGTTGATTTTTTGGCAAAAAGAGGAACACAGACCGCATCAGAAAGGTACATCCGCGAAAGTACCAGTCGAGCCGCGATTGAAATTATGCGGACCGTGGTTGTTGAGGTTCAGAGACTTTATATTTTAAGAAAAAATAAGAAGTGCGGTCCGCGTAAGAATTACACAGCCGCAAAAGTCTCTTACGCGACCGCGATGGATATTATGTGGTTTACAAGACTATCCTTAACCGAGATCCAGAGGTGAAGAACATATACTCCGATCAGAGTTATGCGGTCACAATAGAAAGAGTGCAGCCGCAGTCATAAATGCACAGCCGCATAACCTTCGCAGCGGTATTTTTGTTCGAAAAATTTAGCTTAGTACAAATAGAACTTTTTGTCATTTTCGGTGATGTTGGGTATTAGCTGAGCAAGTGAGACGGCTGGAACTTCCCTTTTGGGAAATTTTATATTAGATTCATCTTTTAACATTAGATTTTCATATCTTAATCATATATTATGCATTTTATGTTCTTTTCATCTTCAATTTCTATTATTTCCATGAGTAGCTAGACCCATAACTAGGGTTGTGACCCAATCCTAGTATGGGTATTTAATAGGTATTGACTTTTAGGGCTTGAATGTGTATGGATTAGTGAGATTTAGCCTAGTCCTGGCTAGAAATATAGAATTAGTGGTTGCAAACAGTGATTCATGCCTTTATGACTTAGTCTCTTCTGGAGAAAGTCACTTGGGTGTCATAGCTATATTACGACCCCAACTAAATCAATCTAGCCCTAGATTCTTGCTATCTGTTAGATATCCATTTAGGTTGAAGTCACTACCCCAGTCTCTTTAAACACTTGAAAACCAACATCAAAAATATTGTACTTAGTGTCAATCATTGCATACCATAGAGTAACTTTAGAAGTAGAATCAAAACCAAATGTTTAGAAGTGTAATTAGCAACAAAAACCACACTTAGCTAAGATATAAACCTAATTCCAAACCAATTTACTCCCTATTGATTCAATCCCGACCTAGTTGGGTTAAAATTGCAGCGACCGCCCTCGCTACTCAATAGTAGTGTCGCCTTGGACCCGATCAATTTTGGGCGTCGTTTCTAGGGAGTAAGACGGTCTTAGCTATATATTTGAGTAGTTGTGCGTTTTGTTTCTTTCCTTCCGTTTTTCTAATTTTTTGTGTCAATTGCTTTTAGGTACCAAATGGCTCTTAACGAGGCTCTCAGACATATTCCTCAGGGGGAGGAGGTAGATGACAATGACGTGGATGAGTTTAATCTAGAACCTCAAATACAAATAAAAGGCCGCCCTCTTCATGACAATATTCCAAACCCTCCCACCTCCTCCAATGGCAACACATCGGGTGTTACCCAATGAAGGCTACGCAAGTGCAATTGTCCCACTCCTGAATCAGGCAGGCGATTTAAAAATAACCAATGCCATACTTACTCTATTGGAACATAGGGGTTTCTTCACCGGAGCTCCACATCAGAACGCATATAAGCATCTCAAAGGTTTTGTAGACACATGTTGGGGGAGCAAGCAACACAATGTATCTGAGGATACTTTGAGATTAAGGATTTTCCCATTTTCACTTAGAGGGAAGGCTTTGGATTGTCTTGAGAGGATACCCAACCATTCCATCACCACTTGGGATGAGTTGGCTAAGAAGTTAATAGCAAAGTTTTCTCTTCGGGACATATAGAAACATTAAGGGATGAGATTTTAGCTTTTAAACAAGAGCCAAATGAACTGTTACATGAAATTTGGGAGCAGTACCGGACAATGGTAAAATAATGCCCCAACAACGATATGACTGAAGTGATGATCCAACAAACATTTAATAGTGGTATCAACACAACTAACCAATGTGTGGTGAATCAGCTCGCTGGGGGTAGTTTCATGAAAGTGCATTATGCTGATGCTTGTGGCATATTAGATGAGATGTCGGACACCTCTTTGCTTGGAAAAGTAGAGCCAACGTTCCTCAGGGTGATCCTAATGTCATCCACCTTCACAAGGAACTTCATGATCACATACAAGCCATAGCAGAGTTGACAAAAACCATGAATCAGTTGGCCAAGGCTTAACTTCAACAGGTTCAAGGGACAAAGCAAGTAAATGCCATGGAATAGGTAAACATTATGGTCAACAAGCGAAGACAGAAAGGTCAACAAAGCTAAAACAATCAGGACCAAATTGAGCAAAGTGGTAGTGGGTACAATCATGATGACTCATATGATGATCAGAGTGAAGAGGTTCTTTATGCCAATAATTACCAAGGTCAACGGAGCAATGCTCCAAATCAACAACAGTGGAGATCACAGGGAAGCAATCAAAATTGGGGCAAACAAGTCCAAGCGAATTGGAATAGTGGCAACAACAAAAATCAAAACAATTACGGAAACAACAATCAAAATTGGGGTAATCAAGGAAATTCAAGCAATTAGGGAGGAAATAATATTAGAAATTGGAGTGGCAACAATATAGTAATTAGGGAGGCAATGGGAATCAAGGGAGTTGGAACAACAATAATAAAAGAAACCAGGGGGGTCGGGCTTTCAAAGGCCCCCGATGTATCAACAACCCAACAACCCGTCTCCATATCCGTCACAAGGGCCAAGTTCTTCAAGCAATAAGATGGGACGAATACAAAGCATGTTGAAGCAGATGATGGACAGAAACATCGACTGTGATGCACAAATAGCCTCCCACAACACTTCTATCCAAAAGTTGGAAGTCCAAATGCGTCAAATTTCTCAAGAGTTGAATACTTGTCCTAAAGGGGCACTACCAAGTGATCCAGTAGTAAACCCGAAGAGTGGGAATAATACGGGCCAAGCTATGGCAGTGACTACTACAAGTGGTAGAGGTGGAGTTTCTAGTACTTCATACCCAAGAAAGATTGTGAATAATGATGATGTGGATGTGCAAGAATATCACGAGCCATGTAATGATGTGCAAGTAAATGATGAAGTGAGGATAGAAATTGAAGAAAATGTGGAGGAGACACAAGATGATGTGAACCCGTCTAGGTAACATGTGATAGACATACCGGATCTGGTAGTGCCAAAAGCCAAGGCTCCTTTGTCAAGGCCTCCTCTAACATATCCTCAAAGACTTGCGAAGCAAATCAATGAAAATCAATTCAAGAAATTCATTGGTATTATGAAAATTTTGTCAATAAATGTGACATTGGTTGAAGCCCTCGAACAAAAGCCGCGATATGACAAGTTCATGAAAGACTTGGTAACTGAGAAGAGGTCAATGAACTGTGGAATTATCAAAATGACACATCAAGTGAGTACAATTGTGAATTCCATGGCTCCAAATCTAGAAAACCCCGGATCCTTTACAATTCCATGCACTATTGGTAGTGCCGAGTTTTCCAAAGCCTTGTGTGACTTAGGAGCGAGCATAAATTTGATGCCATATTCTGTGTTCAAGAAATTGGGGATTGGGAAAGCAAGACCCGCATCCATGATGCTGCAAATGGAGGATCGGACTATGAAGAGGCCGTTGGGGATAACTGATGATGTGCTAGTTCGGGTCGACAAGTTCATACTTCCTGCGGATTTTGTGATACTCGGCTGTGAGGTTCACTATGAGGTGCCAATCATATTGGGTAGACCTTTCCAAGCTACAGGGAAGGCCTTAGTTGATGTGGAAGTTTGGGAGCTCACCTTCAGGGTGGGCGATGGAAAAGTTGTGCTCCACGCGTGCAAGTCAATGAGGCAGCCTAATAGCAACGAAGTGTGTTCCTTTGTGGATCTTGTGACTGAGGTGACTATTGATGAGACTTTGGAAGTTGTATTGTTGAATCAAGATGAGAATGAAAAAGAAGGCTTGGTAGAATATGTAAATGCTTTGCAAGTAATGGGATCCTATAGATATGCGCCCCAAAAACTTTCCTTGGACATTGAGAACCGAAAGACTCCACCAACAAAGCGCTCAATCGAGGAGCCTCCCACATTGGAATTAAAGCCTTTGCCTTCACACCTTAGGTATGAGTTCTTAGGCCCTTGTTCCACATTACCTGTTATTTTTTCTTCTTGCTTAACTAACGTGTAGGTAGATTCCACCCTTGCTGTTCTTCAAAGAAAGAAGAAGGCAATAGGTTGGACATTGGCTGATATTTGGGGTATAAGCCCCGCCTTTTGCATGCACAAAATCCTATTGGAGGAAGATGTCAAACCATCCATAGAACATCAAATTAGGTTCAATGAGCCTATTCAAGAGGTAGCCAGGAAAGAGATCATCAAGTGGCTAGATGCAGGGGTTGTGTACCCCATTTCTGATAGTTCATGGACTTCTCCGGTACAATGTGTCCCAAAAATAGGGGCATGACTGTGATCATAAATGATAAGAATGAATTGATCCCCACAAGAACTTTCATCCGTTGGAGGGTATGCATGGATTATAGAAAGCTGAACAAAGTGACCCGGAAAGACCATTTTCCATTGCCATTTGTTGATCAAATGTTGGATTGACTTGCCGGACGTGCTTATTATTGCTTTTGGATGGGTATTCCGGATATAACAAGATTATTATTGCACCGGAAGACCAAGAGAAAACCACCTTCACTTTTTCGTATGGCACATTTTCATTCTCAAGGATGCCGTTTGGTTTGTGTAATGCACCGACTACTTTTCACCGGTGTATGATGGCAATATTCATGGATATGGTGGAGGACTTCCTCGAGGTGTTCATGGATTATTTCAGTGTTTTGTGGGATTCCTTTGAATAATGCTTGTATAATCTTGACAAAGTGTTGGCCCGATGTGAAGAGACCGTCTTAGTGCTTAATTTGGAGAAGTGCCACTTTATGGTCGAGGAGGGAATTATCCTCAGCCATAAGATCTCCAAGAACGGTATTCAAGTGGACAAAGAAAAAATTGAAGTGATATTAAAACTCCCTCCTCCCACATCCGTCAAGGGAGTGAGGAGCTTTATTGGTCACGCGGGGTTTTACCGTAGGTTCATCAAGGATTTCTCAAAAATAGTGAACCCCTTGTGCAAGTTGTTGGAAAAAGATGCTAAGTTTGTGTTCAATGATTATTGCATGAAAGCTTTTGATCTACTCAAGTATATATTGACTACCACTTCCATCATCACCGCTCCCAATTGGAGCTTACCATTTGAGCTCATGTACGATGCTAGTAATGTGGCGGTAGGAGCCGTATTGGGGCAAAGAATCAACAAGATATTTCATCCGGTCTGTTATGCAAGAAAAAATGTGAACGATGTATAAGTCCACTATACGGTGACCGAGAAAGAGCTATTAGCCATTATCTTCGCCATGGAAATCTCCACCCTTACCTCATGGGTAAAAAGTTATCGTGCACATCGATCACGTGGCACATCGTTATTTGATGAGTAAAAAGGACTCTAAGGCTAGGTTGATGTGGTGGTTCTTCTTCTACAAGATTTTTATCTTGAAATCATATACCACGAAGGGAGTGAGAATCAAGTGGCGGACCACTTGTCCAACTTGGAAGAGGAGGGGAGGCCCCATGATGGTCTTGAGATTAATGATTCATTTCCGGATGAGCAACTCCCCTCTGTGTCTTTGACCCGGATGCCTTGGTTCACCGATGTGGCTAACTTTTTGGTGACCCGCATTGTCCCGGATGAGTTCTCCTCAAACCAAAGGAAGTAGCTCAAACAGAACTTCTTGGATTATAATTGGGACGAGCCATACCTTTTCAAGATTTGCAATGATGATGTTATCCGGAGATGTGTTCCGAAAGAAGAGAAATTGAGTATACTTGAAGCTTGATATTCCTCGCCCTATGGTGTTCACCATGGTAGGGAGAGAAATTCTACTTAGGTCCTAAGCTGTGGATTCTATTGGCCTACCTTGTACAAAGAAGCTAGTGAGCTCCTTAGGCATTGTGATGAGTGCCAAAGATTCGGTGGAATTTTCAAGAAGAATGAAATGCCTCTCACCACCATCCTTGGGATTGATATTTTCGACGTGTAGGGCATCAACTTTATGGGACCACTTGTGAGTTCGTGTGGGAACAATTATATTCTTGTTGTTGTTGATTATGTTTCCAAATGGGTTGAAGCTGTGTGTTTTTCCAACAATGAGGCACGAAGTGTGGTGGCTTTCTTAAAGAAAAATATCTTCATAAGGTTCGGCACTCCAAGGGCTATCATTAGTGATGGGGGTTATCATTTTTGCAACAAAGCCTTTAATACTTTACTCTCCAAGTATGGTGTCACTCATAAGGTGCCAACCCCATATCACCACCAGGCAAGTGGACATGTTGAGGTATCCAACAGGGAGATAAAGAGCATTATATCCAAGACTGTCAATGGAAACCGAACTGATTGGTCAAGGAAACTTGACGATGCTTTATGCGCCTATAGAACAACTTAGAAGACTCCAATTGGTATGTCTCCATATCGATTGGTATTTGGGAAAGCATGTCATCTTTCGGTGGAATTAGAGCACAAGGTCATGTGGGAGTTGAAGAAATTGAACCTTGAATGGGATGTAGTAGCCAATCTCCGGGTAGAGCAACTGGATGAACTTGATGAGTTCCATTTCCATGCTTACTCCGCTTCGTCCTTGTATAAGGAAAAGACGAAGTACATAGATGATAAATATATCCAGAACAAGGAATTAAAAGATGGTGACTTCGTTCTTCTATTCAACTATCGGTTACGGATGTTTTCGGGAAAGCTCAAGTCAAAGAGGAGTGGTCCTTTTGATGTGGCACATGTGACTCCTTTTGGTGCTCTTGATTTGAAAAAAAATAATGGTAAGATCTTTAGAGTCAATGGGCACCGATTTAAGAAATACCTTAGCAAGATTGACGATAGCCACGTTGTGGCATTGATCCATTTCAAATGATGATGGTAACACACATGGTGTCGTGACGTTAAATTAGGTGCTTCTTCGGAGGAAACTCATGTGTTTTTCTTTATTTTGATTTTCTTCTTAGTTTAGGCATTATTTTGGACTCACTAGTTATGAAGTGTATGTAGTAATTTGTTGTGCAGTGTAGGGAACTGACAAGGAAAAATTTGTCTAAGTGCCCAAAATTTCGCGGACTGCACAAGCACTTCGTAGCCGCACAATTCTATTTGTGGTCGCATAATTTAAATGGGAAAATGCCAACTCCCTGAAGTTGGCCTGTCAAAATGCTTTTAGAGTTCGCGGCCGCATTCATATTTTCGCGGTCTAAATAAATTGTGCGGCCGCGGCCAATTTTTAGCGGATCGCGCCCATGCTTTTGAGGCTGAGCTACAAAAAGGTAAATAGTGCGGACCGCGACCAAATTTCGCGGCCGCAATCAGGTAAGTTGGTGGGGTCACTAGGTTCTGAGTATAAATAGGAGTTTTTTAGATATTTTCACACTTTACGAACCCTAACCTCTCAAACACACCTAAAGCACTGTGCACCTTTACTTGGTCTCAATCTCATCCCATTCTCATCAAGTGTAGATTTCCCACGACTTTTCACAACTGGTATGTTCTTTTCAATGATTTGATTTCATCTTTTTCTTTCCTTTTCTCATTTTTTAATTTTACTTTTTAGATAGGGTTAGATGTACGCCTTAATGTCAAACGAATGCTAATTTTTTTCATAAATACATATGGGTAGTGTTTGTATGCCTAGTGTGGGCTGGGGTCAGTAACTTTTCATGTTTAATTGCTATAATTTTTGGATAATTAGTGAAACCCCTAGTTTTCAGTGTTCCTCAGTGCCGCACATATTTTTGTGCGGTTCGCGATAGGGTATGCGGCCTCGTACAAAATTGTGTGGTCCGAAATACCATAGTTTCAAGGCACTGATAGTTGATTAGATTTCACGGCCGCGACTATTTTTGTGCGGTCAACAGTTGGTATTTCGCAGCCGCACCCAATTTTTCGCGGTCCGCGTATTTGAACTTCAGAGACTCTATAATTTTCTTTCACGGCCGCACTCAAAATTATGTGGTTCGCGATGGGACTTTCACGGTCGCACTCATTTTTGTGCGGTCCGAGATTGAACAACATTAGGGAACCAGTAGTCTGAGCCTGGTCTCTTCGTGGCCGCGTTCACTTTTATGCGGTCCGCGATGGTCAGTTCGCGGGCACACATGTTATAAGAAGCATTATTTTTCATTTCATTTGTACTGCTTTATCACATGATTGAACCCCAATTTTAATTGTCTTTCACTACTTGTGTGTTGCAGAAAATGGTGCGTTCTCGTGGGAGAGGAGATACTTCAAAAGGGAAGGGCACAATCCTCCCGGGGTTAGGGTAAAGGAAAGAAAATGTTGCCCCTATCAGTCCAAAGGATAGTAGGCAAAAAGGCTACCCTCGTTAGACCTCATCCAGAATCTTCAGACACAAGTGAATACCTCTCATCCCGGGAGACTTCTGAGGGGGGTTCTATACAACCCCAACCGGAGGAACAATCAAAACCATTCCGCTTGGTCAATTAACCTACCTTCTCTTCTGGGTCGTTTGATGGTTCAGAGGGAGGTAGTGAGGGATCGGAACCATCTTCCCCACCTGCTACAACACCTACCTAAACAACTTCCCCAATAAATATTGATGATGATGATGATGTCATGGATGACGTTACAACGGGTGATACTAATGTGGGAGGTCTGGCAAGGTCAAGGAAGCCCGAGGTGTGGGAGGATAGATTTGCGCGCGAGAATCCCTATGCAAAATTCCGAGAATGGTGGCCCTAAATGTCGTTCACACTTGAGCGACAGTTCATGAAAAGAGACCTCCTTCCCCACAATCCCAATGTCCTAAAGCAATATGAGGAGAGAAAAGGGTTGAAGTAGTTTACCGGCAAAGTGATGGATGCCAATGAATACCTTGTCAAGGAGTTCTATGCTAATGTTGCCCATATAAAAAAGGGTACTACTGTGACAAAGGTCTGGAACTTGAAGATCCGATTTGATGGCCCCACTCTAACGAAGTATGCCAGATTTGAGGATGTGGAGGCAGTGCACTACTTGGAGAAGCTGGCCTTGGATGAAGCAGCTCGTCCATGGCTAGAAGAGATATTAGCCATTCCACGGACAATGCCGGCATGACTCACAGCTGGAGTCCCAATAGTCACAAACACCCTTAGCTTTGAAGCCAAATGGTGTTCAACATTTTTGTGCAGCTGGCTTGACCCTAGCCAGCATTATAATGTCCTCCCACTTACCCCACCAATCTTGATAGCTTCCATCATGGTAGGCTATCCAATCAATGCGGGGAACCTGATGTCCTACCACATCTCCAAGGTGGTTGGCGAAGAATAATGATCTTATCCCTACCCCAATTTCATCACTATGTATCACTAAGTATCTCGAATACCAAAGGGTAGAGAAGAGGCACTTTGATACAAAGATGAGGCCTAAAAATACTTTCTCCAGGTATCACCTCCAAGGAGCACACAACGCTTAATCCAAGGGTAAAGCCACTACCTCCACAGGCTAGTCTGAAGAGCCAAGGGTAGTGGCCACCGGGTCAGAGTCGTTCGCGACAGCCGGTTCTTCATCTTCCATGCCTCCCCTTTCATCCGGGCCATCCATCACAATGCCATTATCTGTGACTAATATGCCACCTATCCTCAGACTGCATTGTCGGTTTCACAAACACTATCCAGCCTCAACAACTGGATATAGGCAGCTACCACAAAGCTGACTATCCTATCCAGTGCAGTAGCAGCACAGTCTTCAGCTCCGTCTGAGCTTCAGGTACCTCCATCAGTAGAGGATTCATTGAAGTAGCTTCTGGGAAACCAGAAGAAGCTCCTGGAAAACCAGAAGAAGATCCTGGAGTCTCTTGATGCACAGGGTAAGGTTATCAAGGATCTGGGCAAGCAGGTAAAAAAGATAAGGAAGACTCAGGCCTCAAAAAAGTCTGTGGAGAAGCTGAAATAAGAGGTAGAGAAGATCGCCTCTGCTAGAGATATCCCACTAAACTTGCTCATGGAGGAGACAACCCTAGCAGCACAGGCAGCAGAGCATGAGGCATCAGATGTAGCAGCTGGCCAGTCTGAGGAGCTAGCAGTCACTACACACACTGCTGAGGAGATGATCCAGATGCTCAGCAACCCCCTAATCCCCTAGTCATAGGATGTGGAGATCCAGTTAGAGGACACGGAGGGAGCTGATGATCCTATGCAATCTGAGGACCCCACTCATGTTCCCGATCTGATGCAGACAGAGACAACATAGGAATTCTCTTTACTCTCTAACCTTTCCCTAATCTTATTTCGTTATTAGCATTGAGGATTGGGGGGTGGGGGGAGGGGTGGTCCGTTTTGATTTGTGATGACATTTGCTATGTAATAACTATGATACTATTTTTCTTTATCTTTATTTATCGTTATTTTCACTTTTAGTATGTATATAATTTTACCATTCAATCTAAATATTCATTTCCATTATGTGTATATTTGTTTTACTCCTTTTTTTATATATTGATTTTACTTTCTGTAGTTTATTTTATAACTTCTTTCGTATTTTTCCTTAATAACTTAGCTTCTTATTTCCTTTAGTAGATACTTTTTAAGTTTCTTGCTTCTTTTTACATTTTATGTGAACAATAAGTCTTTGGTTTTTTTAACGCCACGATTCTTTCCAAAGGTGGATGTTGTGTGAACCGGGTGGTTCTTCCCAATGATGGACGGCGTGACAGCCTTCTTAAGGGATTGAGTCCGTTTTCTTTTTTGCTTTGGTATCTAGTATTAATGAATAAAAGTGTCTCAAGCAGGTGAAATCATCGAGTGTTTTCCATGAGCCATTTGTGATTTACAATCTTAGCCTGGGTTGTTGTGGGCACTCAACTCTTTTCTCTTTAACAATCCAATAACTTAAGAGATGAGGTATAGAATTGCATGTCCAAGTTCCATGCCAGTAAGTCTAGAACTTGCCCTGAATGTTTTTCTAGGTGAAATTCTAAGTGTACCTCGACTTGAGAAATTATTGTAGGCTAAGCTAAAGCCTATGTTTTGGGGAGTTGATAAGTAGGCATTTAGGTCCAAAAATGCGTGAAGGTATTCCCGAAAACTAATGTAATATGCTTGCTTGCAGGGATTGTTCAATTTGAGCCAAATGAGCCATAATGAACTCGTAAAGAAGTCAAAACTTGAACAAAACCAAACTGGGCAAAGAGATGTGAAATGAGGACTGCATAAATATTGTGCGGCCTCGAAAGCTACAACGCGGTCGCGAGCACTATTTCGAGGTCCGTGAAGGGCAAATTAAGAGAGGTTGATTTTCTCTAAAAAAGGAACGCGGACCGCATCAAAAAGGTGTGGCCGCAAAAATAGCAGCACGACCGTGATTGAAATTATGCGGACCGCGGTTGCTGAGGTTCAGAGAGCTTACATTTAAAGAAAAAACAAGTAGTGTTGCCCGCGTCAGAATTACGCGACCGCGGAAGTCTCTTACGTGATCGCGATAGATATTATGTGATCTGTGAAACTATGCTTAACCCAGATCCAAAAGTAAAGGGCACAAACTGGGATCAGAATTACGCGACCGCGATAGCAAGAGTGCGTCAGCAGTCATAATTACGCGGCCACATAACCTCCGCAGGGGTATTTTTGTTCAAAAATTTCAGCTTAGTATAAATAGAAGTTTTAGTCATTTTACCTGATGGTGTGTATTAGCTCAGCACGTGAGACGACTGGAACTTCCCTTTTTTTGAAATTTTGTATTAGATTCATCTTTTAACATTAGATTTTCACATATTAATCATATATTATGGATTTTATCTTCTTTTCATCGTCAATTTCTGTTATTTCCATAAGTAGCTAGACCCATAGCTACATTTAAGACCCAACCTTAGTGTGGGTATTTAATGGTATTGAATTTAGGGCTTGAATGTGTATGGGTTAGCGATATTTAGCATAGTTCTTGCTAGAATTATAGAATTAGTGGTTGCAAACACTGATTCATGCCTTTATGACTTAGTTCTTCTTGAGAAAGACGGACTAAGTCTAGGAAAATAGATTTTGGGTGAACTCAAAAAATTGATAGCCCCACTTAAAGGGTTAAACCTAGAGATTATAATACCCGACTTTAGCTAATATCATTTGAATGGCATCAATACCCATTTGGACTTGAGAAAAAAAAATTGGGCAATGCCACTCAAACTACCGAGAGGTATAGAGTGAGTACTTGAGTATGATAGCTATATTACGACCCCAACTAAATCAAGCTTGCCCTACATTGTTGTTACCCGTTAGTTATCCACCTAGGTGAAAGTCACTACCCTAGTCTTTTTAAACACTTGAAAACCAACATAAAAAAATTGTGCTTAGTGTCAACCATTGCATACAATACAGTAACTTTAGAAGTAGAATCAAAACCAAATCCTTGGAAGTGTAATTAGGAAGAAAACCCACACTTAGCTCGAATATATACCTAATTCCAAACCAATTAACTCCATATGGATTCGACCCAGATCTAGTTGGGTTAAAACTGCATCGACCACTCTCACTACACAATAGTAATGTAGGCTTGGACCCGATCATGTACTGATCTTGATCTTCTCCTAAGGTGTTAGCCTTCTCAAGGATAACCTGCTCTTATACCAATTGATATTTAAACTTCAATACTACACAAGAGGGGGGGTGATTTGTGCGGTATACAATTTTTCGCCTAAACTGATTATAGAAGGACCGGGTTCTTCTATGTATTCCTTAACCTACTATTGCTGAAATAGTAAATGCGGAAAGTAAAGATCACGATTATTTGACCTACTTCCCAATACGATTTTCTCAAACTCTTCACTAAACCACTGAGCCAAAAACTGCATTTACAAAAACGCTTTTGCAAACCTAGGACTAACTGTAATCCTTTGTAGCAAACAACCTCTAACTGTTGCGACAACTTCAAGTTAAACTCTAACTTGAATACTCTAAATACCTATTACCATGCCTCTAGATAAAGTTGAAAGGTACAATATGAAATCACCTACTACCATTGAACTAGAATAAAATATAGACACTTGGAACTGGTTCTTCTATCTAGTTTATGTAGCTTTAATTTTTCACACTTGAATCATACACGAATTACTTGCAAATTGCCTTGCCATTTTGCTCTCAATTCCTATTTAACTTATGTGTTTGTGCATTGCATGTAAAGTGAGAACATCCTGCAATATATAGAGTTAGTAGATGAAGAAATAAGTAAACTTCTAATGCTACTCTTCCTCGGTAGAAGAGTTCTAGTTTATCTCAACTTCTAACTCCTTCTTTATCTTGGATAGTGTTCTCTTTTATTAAGGAGTCATTATCCTTATCAATTATGCAACCTTTTCGATCACGAGATATCAATTATACTAAGTTAAATTTATCTCGTTCTTGTGCATCCCACATTTTCTAATATGTTGTGTCTATGCACACAAGGGATATATCTGGTTCGTGCATGAGCTTCCTTTGTCAATCTTCAAAACTAACCTTCACTTGAGCCAACACAAGCACTTACAGGAAAGTACTACTCAAGCTCAGGCCTAAATATGCTAGTATCAAACAAGTAACAAAAGTTTTCTTCTCCCTCTTTTGCTCTCTAAAAATAAAGAAAAATAATAATTTAATCCTAAAAAAAAAAAATTTACCTCGTTCAAGTTACATCCCATGGAAAGAACCAATGCAAAAAGTAAACGAAGGGGGATTATTATCTAACTAAACAATAATATATTTTTGATTTTCTTTTTAATTGGACTTTAACCCCTCAAGAAAAGTGTCCACAAAATCCATCATCAAAAAAGTCTCAATTTTCGTTTTTAACAAATATTACTACACTAAGAACGAGTACTACAACTCAGCTAAGGTATCACAGAAAATTACCCAAAAATCTCCTCACCCCACTCTTAAATTGTGAAATGTCCTGAATGCGCATTGAAAATAACAAGAGGTTAAAAGACACTCCATGGTAGGCCACATGCCGAAGAATTGGGAGCTCATAGGATACTCAGACTTCTACCAGGTACGGTCCTTTGTGCGGGTACCTCACACTTAGTTCCAACCACCTGCTCACTTTCTCACAAGACTATTGGATTTTATTTTATACTCCTACTCCTACAAAATATAAAAATAACACTACAAAAATCGAATTAGGTTGCCTCCCAAAAAGCGCCTTATTTATAGTCGTGGCATGACGCTATTACTTCATCACTTTTCCTTCCACTTTGAGTATATGAATTGCACTACCAATTTTGCATCAATTTTTCTGTCACGTTCATGAGGCACTGCTGTAAAAATAGAGGAACCAAGCAATAGATATCTCATCTTGCACTTCTTGGCCCTTAAGTGAGGGATTTTGTCTCCTTAGTGTTGCAAATTTTAGAATATAAGGGTCTTGTTTTTCATGCATACACCTTTATAAAAGCTCGATCTCCATGTCTCCATCCAGACATAATGTAGAAAAATGATTAGAATGAGGACCAACACTCCCCAATTCAAAAACTGTATTATTTTTGACACCCTCCATAATATATACTTCTTCAACCTTGACATCATCAACAAGAACATGGTCTAATGCTTGGTATTCTCGGTTTAGCTCCCCAATTCTGTCTAGAAGATCTTTTTCAGCTTCACACGACTCATCATGAAATTGTTGGGCATTACATGCGTCAACCATTGCACTCAATTAAGCCTCCAAGTCGCAAATAGAACTGCCAAATTGATCGATCCCTTGTCCCACTTAAGCTCTTGCTTCCATAAAATGTTGTATCCCAATTGTAAATCGCATGACCCAAAATCTATTATGGTCGTGATGGCGTCAGACACCACCGCCAGGCAAGACAATCATTAATTAGTTGAAATAATTTTGAGTTTTAACATTTTTCAAAATTATTACCTTTCACATACAAGTCCTAAAAGCGAATAAATTTTTTGTCAAATAAACACGATAGGTAAACTATTCAAATTATTCAATTGAATACCAAACACAACTACATGAGCAAATTCTAAGAATTTCACAAATATTACAAAGCTTTTCAGAAATACAAATTGGACAAGGAATTTAACATGGAAATAAATACAATATGAGGGAGACTCTATCAACTACGGATCGCCTCCGGATGAATGCAGCTCGCCTAAGTCTCCAAACCAGCCATGTCTCTATGAAAGTACTCGTGCAATAAAAATGCACAACAAGTGTAGCATGAGTACTAAAATAACGTGTACTCAGTATATCGCCCGCCTAACCTCGGAGAGGTAGTGACGAGTGGTCGAGTTAGACACTTGCTAGAGGTCAATTTAGTATATTGAAGTTTGACACTAAGCATGACTATCATAGTAATTTATTAAAAACAGGAATGAATAATATCAACTCCTTCAACATTTAACATTTTAAAACATCGTCATCTCAGTTGACAATTTAAATCATACCCCGGGATAAGAAACATCAGACTTACTTCACATTCTACACATCAATTCTCCTTACTCATAACTGGCCATTTAAATTTCCTTAGGCCGATAAACATGTATAAATCACAGTAATACGCAGTAAATATCATGTGCAAGCAGTGTCGAGGGTCGACGGCCCGAACCAACATAAACATAAACTGTGCACTACCGAGGGTTGAACGGCCTGAACCATAGATGCATCTATTTTCCCGGCTCGCTAATCAATCACGCGACGCGGTAAACATACTAATAATAAGTCTAACCTGCTCGCTAATAATACCTGCGAGTCAGATGCTCATACTAATATACACAAATATAGGGTCATCCTGCTCGCGATTCATACATGCGACTCAGGCACCAAAAGTTACACATATTCACCCTAATAAATCACATTTTTATCATGAAAATTAGTTGTTCAATGAAGTTATAAAATTATCTTTTTAGTAAACATGAGAATAATATTTAAAACTTTTCTGGAAATTTACTTGCAAATTTTGACAGGGATCCAAACACGATAGCTTTATCCAAAACACAATTATCTAAGGAAGAATAAATTCCCCTTCTAGGTCACAAAAAAAAGTAAACTATGTCCTTCTCATAGACTTAGATACTAATTGAAAGCATCACATGATATTTAATCGATAATATCACAGGTACAACAAGTAAAGCATGCTAGTGGGTCCTAGACTACCCGTACATGGAATAGTAGTATCTACGCACGGAATCCCATCACATCCTGTGTATGTAGCCCCTGCAAATAATAGCATGCATTCATTAAGTTCAAATATGGGGATAATTCCCCCTCACAAAGTTAGAAAGGAGACTTACTTCGTTCCGAAATTCCATAACCGGCTTCCAAGCCTTTCCGACGAATCCAATGGATGCACAACCTACCCAAAACTATCCAAATAACGACAAACCAATTAATATTCATTCTTATGTTTGCAACAATTCAAATTATATAATTTCCCAACCTCGCTCAGTGAATTAACCAAATGCCCGTGGGCCCACGTGCCCGAAATTCGAAATTTAACCCGTAGCCTTACCAACACAAATATACAATTTACGCTAAAATCCATGCTCAAATTCGTGGTAGAAATCCAAAATACCATTTCTAGGTTTTCTTCAATATTGTCCTAATTTTTCCACAATTTTTCATGTCTAATCTACGCATATAACTTGTATTTATCTTAAAAAACATAAATAAATTGCCTACCTAGCAATGCTTGAAGAAAATCATCTCTTGAAGCCCCTCAAAATCTCCCCACACCAAAAGAAAATGGGAGAAATGAGCCATGAATTCCGTTAAAAATAACACACTGCAAAGGAAAACCTTCTGTGCGACCGCACAACATCAACAGCGATCGCAAAACAAAAATTCGAGAAGCCTCCCAGCACACCCTGTGCGATCGCACAGTCACATATGCGGTCGCACAAGCCAAAACCTGCAGCCTCATTTTTTTCTTCTGTGCGATCGCGCAACTACACCTGCGATCGCATAGACTAATGCAGCAGCCCCCAAAATCCTCCTCTGTGCGATTGCATACCTGCAAGTGCGATCGCACAAGCCAAGATTCCAGCCACTCAAATCCTTCTTCCTCATAACTGGCCATTAAAACTTCCTTAGGCTGATAAACATGTATCTAACCTGCTTGCGAATCATACCTGCGACTCAGGTGCTCATATGAATATAAACAAATACAGGGTCATCCTGCTCCCGAATCATACATGCGACTCAGGAACCCAAGGTTAAACATATTCACCCTAATAAATCACATTTTTATCAGGAAAATTAGTTTTTCAATGAAGTGATAAAATTCTCTTATTAGTAAAGATAAGAATAATATTTATAACTTTTCTGGAAATTTACTTGCAATTTTCGACAGGGTTCCAATCTCGATAGGTTTATCCGAAACACAATTATCTAAGGGAGAATAAATTCTCCTTCTAAGTGATTAAGAAAAGTAAACTCTATCCTTCTCATAGATTTAGATACCAATTGAAATCATCACATGATATTTTATCGACAAGATCACAAGTAAAACAAGTAAAGCATGCTAGTGGGTCCTAGACTACCCGTACATGGCATAGTAGTATCTACGCATGGAATCCCATCACCTCGTGCGTGTGTAACCCCCACAAATAATAACATGTATTCATTTAGTTCACATATGGGGAAAATTCCCCCTCACCAATTTATAAAGGAGACTTACCTCGCTCCGAAATTC